>MU182738.1:0-23880 GCA_016904865.1 Pissodes strobi
CCAGACTTTGTACTTTGGTGTTCTCCAGCCTGGGGGAGGACGATGGGTTTTGATGCGCCATATCCCATGGCAACTCGGAATGGCGGGGGCGTCATTCCCCGTAATTAAACTCCTCTCACCAGTTTGACGTTCCTGCCAGCCAATACAATGCAGCTCCTCTTGTCACAAATTATCATTGATCAGCTCCAGACTTTGAGACAATATCACTAATGCTGAAAAAAAAATTAGTATAGGGAACATCAGTGGGTGATTTGTCCTCCTTGGACCAAAACTGGAGTATCCTTGTAGTTTATAGCTTTGGAACAAGAAAGATAAGGATTTGTAACGGGTTAACTGAAGGTGACCTTTAAGAAATGTAATGATTCAAGGCAAAAACCATAATCAACAAATCTTTGGTTGGGAGAGAGACAATTATGTTGGTTAGGGCTTATGAAACAATTTATGAGCAAACAAGAGTGATTCAGATAACTCTTTTATTATGAATAAATAAATTGGTTAATTTGATCTGCTTTTACACATGCTTTACTTTTAATTGATACGACATGGTGTTTCATAAAAGCAAAGCACATGCCAATTTTTCTTTAATGTAATACAGCAAGCACATTTTTTAATTATTTTGAATTTTCTATTAAATGATGTATATTTTTTGCAAAAAAAACTTGACAGTTTTCGATTTATTGGCTATGCTATTTTGTTCATTTCTGTTGGCGCTAGTATTACTATTAATAGTTGGTACTCTAAAAGTGGAAGATTGCAGTGGCGAAAAGTCAGAATTTTGTTTTTCTAGTCGATGATCGTTTATATTTATGCAGTGTTTGTTTGGTGATTTATGAGAAGCCATGTGAGTCATTGTGGTAGTTTTGGCTGGCAGAATGATTGAAAACAGTGTTCGTGTCAAAAATGTCATTAGGCAAAGTATTATTTTGAGTAGCAGAAGGCGCAGAGGAAGCATGGAAGTCAGCATCACGTAACTTGGCTTATTTTATAATAGATATTTAAATTCTCTTTGCAGTTCGTCAATTTGTTCGTGTTGAATAGCTAATTTGTCGATCGATCGTTTTTTTGTTGCCTCTTTTTTTGTTGGAACGTCAGTTGCTGTTTTTAACTTTCTTCTATTAAGTCCGAATTTGGTCTTGTGAAGCTCTTGGACCAGGAGGTGCCCGTCTTCAATCGATGGTTGCAATTGAGTGGAAGGGCCGGAGGAACGATGGAGGCTAAGAATCGATGTCCTGTTCCATAGTGAGTCGCAATCGGTTTTAAAAGTTCGTTACTGAACTTACAAAGATTCTTGACATGTTCGTTAGTATGCCCGTCAAAAATGTCACATTGTATATAGTATATAAAATATTAAGGTCAGTAAGTGATTCTTACTGGTTGAGGATGTGTTTGTGTGACTGAAATATATCCCAAACCAGTATGTTACTTAATGTCCGCAGTAGTCCGCAGACCTTTTGAGTTTTTTGCATGCTCAGATAAGTAATAAATATGCAAAATACTAAATATGTTATAAAAAAATCTATTTAAAAATTTTCTTATATTTTTCAAGTAGTATAAAGCTGCTCTCTGTCATCAAAAGTCAAATGCAATAATTTCTAATTTCTTAGATGTTTCGGGGAACTCCTAAAAGGCTGGATTGAACACACAAAGAAAGAACTGATTTGCCTAATAATCTATATAATTCAACAATTGTTTGTGCTTGTTTTATGTTACAAATACTGTATATCCGAAGAAAAAATTCAATTTTACAAATATAGTTGGAGGAGTCTTTCCTTGACAATCTAAAGTAGAATTTGATGCAAATATTTCAGCAAGAATGTTCGCATCTTCTTTGGCCGTTTCCGCTATTGAGACATCATTTTTGGCCAGTGGTGGGATTGACGTCTTTGAGAAACTCTGATTGACAGCTTTGGCAACTGACTCAAAGGATCTTGGTCCGTTAGGACTGTTCAGAAGCCTGCCCTTGATCAGCTCGTTATATCCCTCCTTGCTCTCGTCAATAGTCCGCTTACACTGGTTTCTAGTCGTGATGAATGTATTTCGATGTTCGGCTGTCGCATCTCGGCGCTTTTTACGGTAGGCGACATTTTTAGCATTGACTCATGGTCAATTTTTCTCAAATGATGGTTCACTGTTTAAGATACGTTCCATAGAAGAGGGGATTAAAGCTTCCCTACCAGCTAGGATAACTTGAGTTATTTCATCAGCAGATTCAGAGGTGTTTTGATTTCTAAAGCAAAGATCTTTCCAATGAAAAGAAAGATAAAACTCGCGAAGATCACGCCACTTTGCAGATTTGTAGTGCCAAACCTTTCGGGGTACCTGTGGCTCCTGTATTTTGATAGCAAGTTAACAGGTTGCGGAGATAAGATTGTGGTCTGATGAGCCAGACGGAGATTGAACAGTTACGGTGTAGAAGTCAGGATTAGTTGTTAAGAATATATCCAGGAGGACAGCAAAGTCTTTTTCACGCTCAGGGATACTAGTAGGATCATCAACCAGCTGAGTAAGTCCGTGACTTATAACAAAAGACTCGGCTTCTCTCTTCTTACGTATATTGTTGACCTTCCAATCACAATAATTTTTTAACTTATTTCAACAATTTTTGCAACACTGGCTGTTGAGTTTTGGTGTTTAAGTTAAGAATAATTACTTTTTCATTTAAAGCAGCTTTATTGACTCTTTTCACAGCAACAAGATCAGAGACTTTGGCCATATTCATAAACACACTCTTTCACTTCTTACTAAAAGGTAACTAAACACTGATGTGTTTTTCTTAAGTTATTATGATCAAATATGTGACCAATAGTCGAAACAAGGCTGTAAAATTGGATCTCTCTCGACCTTTCGGATGTTTTATTACTCTTTTATTACTTTCTCTATTTTGAAATGGATTAAACTAAAGTTTTACCTTGAGAGGATCTCTGTAGACGTCCTATCGTTATTTTAACTTGTTAAACCTCCATCCGGAGCCAAAGTACCGTTTCTGGAAAAACACCTCACTGGATAATCCTACCTTCAAATACGTCAGTCAACATAGCTTTATTAGAACTTCCTTTAACATCTCTTAACTCTCTTTTATTAAATTGTAATAGAGTTTTTGTCTTTCATCACCATCCCGCAACATCATCTCAGCTAGAGTGATGATGTTTGGAACACACACTTAGAAATGACAATATTTAAAAATATATAAATTAGCAATTTAGAATGTCATCGGTTATCCAAGGATTTTGTAGGTAAAAAATCAAAATCTTTGTAACATAGCATGTATTATAATATAACGTTTTGCAATAATATTATGGGGGGTGAAACTCTTCCATGTGTAATTAATTGCTGCCTACAAATAATGGCAGATGGGCGCTCATCAGCACATTAAATGTGCTTTAACACAAGCAGATTTTACTACTTAATCCAGCCCTGTCTTAACTGGAGCCTTCCTATGTTAGAAGATAGGAAAAAAACGATCCTAAACGTGATTTAACAGCTCCCCTGAATTTATTATTAATGGCGCTGTTTGGAATTTCAGGCTAATCATATCTTTTCTGGCCTGTGTTGTGCGCTTTCGAATGACTTTTATATCTGAAAATAAATTGTCAGTTTATCCTAGTTTCGAGACTTGATCGATTTAAGAGGAACTTTTCGGCAAATAATTTTTCCTGGGCGCGAATGTTTGAGTTTGATTTTGTATTATAGGAGTGTAGTATTAAGGTTTATAGATATTACATCAGCCAGGTAATTAATTTAAAAATTATTTAAATCCCTTGAATTATTTTCAATCTTAAATATATTTCGGCTGTAACAATTTTTATGTACAGGATGATATAAGGTTTCATGCGGTTAAAAGCCTGAATATTAGTTGCTCGCGATTAGGAGCAAGACTATCAACCGAGATTTTGATTTGAAGTATGAACAAATTAAAAACGTTACTAATTATTTATATATTTCATTGTCGTTATCAATAATAAGATGAAATACCTAACGCATTCGTTCAAGATGAGACGACAAAACGGAAAACTTGTTAGGGACTTCAAACACTCTTTTTATTTCATTCCATTTCATTTATTTTATTTCTTCAATTAAAAAGTAGAAGATAATAACACGATACAATGATTGAAGAATCCATCAGTACGGATTCTTAGAGTATAAAACTATAAAATACAGCATTAGAACAGACTGGTTATAATCACTAAATATATAGAAATTACATAGAATTGAAAATAATAACATTACCCAAGCAACTTCCAAATTCATAAAATACTAATCAAACATAGCATGGTGTTAATAAGGTGTGGATCGTAGAGATTAGTTAGCCACTAAATTTTCCTTTATGAATATTGTAACAAGCAAATTTTGGAGAGGCGACGTGCGACGTTCAAATAGGGAAGGACGTGACAACCCTGGAAAACGAAAGGCGCAGCAGTAGAATCGAATCGATGTTATATAATACGGACTATATAGATAGATTAGAAATAAGGCGTTGATATAGTTATTGTACGATAGCAGAGTCGACTCATGGCGTTATGTAATTATGATAACTGTACTGGCGAAGGTGTATTGGCGAAATAAAACGTGTTACTAAAAACTAATCGTTTACAGATCAGAAGTCGGGATAACCTA
This sequence comes from Pissodes strobi, assembly GCA_016904865.1. Classification (NCBI taxonomy): domain Eukaryota; kingdom Metazoa; phylum Arthropoda; class Insecta; order Coleoptera; family Curculionidae; genus Pissodes; species Pissodes strobi. The sequence goes on from MU182738.1 coordinate 4,615, forward strand.
CGTATTTGTTGTGGAGAACGGTGAAATACGCGATTTCGGCGAGTTAAATCGCAGTGGCAACGTCTTCTTTTTTTGTGAGTGGCGATATCACAAAAACTTATAACAAAAGGCGGGCGTTTGTTGCTATCCTTGACAGTGGATTGACATTTGGCGATTTTTCAGATATTCACGATAATAATAAAGTGTGTGCTAATTAATTAGTGACTATTGTAAAAATTGTGGCGTATTTCATCTGTGTTTATTGGCATTGGTGTTTAAAAGGCGTTTTTCAAGTGATTTCCTATAGAGGAAGGCAGAAGTGACGAGTTAGAGCTCGATTACGAGTTGGAATTAAGCGACGGTGACCACGGCGAAGGCGATTCGGCGATGGAAGACGAAACAGTCTCCATGGTACATAAGCTGTTGAAAGGCGGTTTGGCAACTAGTATCCAGCAGTAAAGGCGACGAAACAAAGGGCGGCCGTTGGTACTGGCGGTACCAAGGGCAACAAGAAGGGCGAAAAATCAGGTGAGCGCGTTCCTCAGGCGGTAGCAGAGCATGCTTGTAGCGATAGGGCGGACTCCGCTTGCAGTTCGGGCTGTATGGGGTCAAGGGCAAGGGCAGCAGGTGGCGACATTATTGACCCTTTCGATCCTGACAGCCAGGACTGTAACGTAGTCAGGTGGTTGAGCAAAATTGATCAGTTGGGCGATATTCATGAATGGTCGACCTATGAGAGAGCGTATTTTATGCAGGCGAAATTGCAAGGCGCAGCAAGGGGCTGGTTTAATCGGCTCAATGAATATGACCTCTCATGGGAAGACTGGAAGGCGGCTCTTAGGAAGGCGTTTCCTAGAGTGCGTGACTTTGCTCAGCTGCTCAAGGAGATGATAGCAAGGGTTAAATTGGACGGCGAAACCATGACCCATTTTTATCATGATAAAATGGCGTTGATCGAAAGGTGTGGGCTTTCAGGCACAAAGGCGCTTTCGTGTCTGATTGACGGTCTACCTCTCGATCTACAGGCGAATGCAAGGGCATTTGGTTACTCTTCCGCTGGCGACTTGTATACTGGCTTTCTTTCCTCTTTTGACAGATATCGGCGTCCATCAACCGATATTGTGGAAATGGAGGGGCAAGGAAGTCCAGGGTCATGCGCAGGCGAAGGCGACGAAGACTTTGCGGTCTTCCGAGGCGATTCTCAAATTGACAGAGGCGTTTGGCGAATTTTGGGTATCCAAGACGTACTATTTCCAACTGCTGGCGCGGGCTGGCGTTTACGAGCAAGGCGTTTGCTGACTTTTTGGCGAGGCGAGGTGTAAAACACCGAGGGCGAAAGGTTAGGTTGAAAGGTGCATGCAAGGGAGTCTGACTGGAGAGGTGCAAAGGGCGAATGGTCAGGCTGAAAGGTGCATGCAAGTGAGTTTAACTGGCGAGGTGCAAATGGCGAATGCTCTGTTGGCGAAAGGCGAGAGCTATGGCGATTTAAGGTCAAAACTTCTTATTGAGATAGCAAAAGGCGAGTGAAAATCTGACAAAGGCGTAATATAAAGGTGACTGATAAATGGTGAATGATAAAAGGCGTAAGGTAGCAACCGCAGGTGAAACCCCTAGTGTAGGCGATTTGGTGTTTTGGCGAATGCACAGATCGATAAGATCTGGTTGATTTACTGGCGAGTTAAATTAATGAGGGCATTAATTGTTGCAGGTTGGCCGAATGTAACAAGCAAATTTTGGAGAGGCGACGTGCGACGTTCAAATAGGCAAGGACTTGACAACCCTGGAAAACGAATGGCGCAGCAGTAGAATCGAATCGGTGTTATATAATATGGACTATATAGATAGATTAGAAATAAGGCGTAGATATAGTTATTGTACGATAGCAGAGTCGACTCATAGCGTTATATAATTATGATAACTGTACTGGCGAAGGTGTATTGGCGAAATAAAACGTGTTACTATAAACTAATCGTTTGCAATATATCTATCAAGAAACTTTAAGCATTAAAAATAGGGTAGCGAAATTTAAAAAAATACCCTAGCTACTAATATTAGGAAACCTGAAAACAATTTGTATAAACTTAAATTGACATTGACTTTAGCATACCAAAATATACACCAAAGATCTTAATTAAGTTATTTATTTAAATAATAAATAGATTATCAGACAGGACGTGCACAATTGAAAAATAATTAGGCCTCAAGCCTAATTGCGATTATAGCATTGCATTTAAAATTATAATAGAATTCTTTCAAATAAGTATCACCCAAATTATAAGATTATCAAGTTTTAATCTTAAGTTCTAAATCATTAATACTGCCTAACTAAAATCTGAATTTATAAAGTTCTGACTAAGTACAGACAATCGCAGAACGCCCTAAATAAAGATTAATCCTCTAAATAAAAAATCAATTATAGATTAATCCCATGGTACCGATCATATCAGTGGACAAATAAACAGTTAGAAAGAAATATTAAATGAAATAAATTAACCTGTGAAGGAAGTATATAAAAATAAGGTAAGTAGTTATATGACCTACAGTAAGAGCGTGGCATTTAGGTAAATGTACGTAATACAAAAGAAGTAAATCAGAATGAAATAGTTGAAGATCTTACAAATATACCTATAAAGGGAAGATTCACTTTATTTGCCGACGACACAACAATATGTTGATCTGCTGATGGGGCAAGTGAGTTGGAGGGGTGGGTGCGGATCTGGTTCAGATAAAACAGTGGCTTGATGCAAATAAGCTTGCTCTAAATCTTAAGAAAACAAAATATATGATCTTTAAAGATAAAGTATCTGTAAATTTACATATTAACAACTATAAACTGAATAGAGTGTCAGAATATAAATTTTGTAGGGATCACCGTCGACAGTAAACTCTCTTGGGAAGTTCATATAAATACTATCACCAAAAAACTTGCATCGAGCTTATATGCCATACGAGTCACAAAAAGCACTCTAAATAAAGAGATAGCGGTCGAGGTGTATTATTCCCTGTTCGAATTGCATGTCCGATACTGTTTGCCTTTTTGGGGATATGCAACATAGCACGAACTAATTTAATTTTTTTACTACAAAAGAAGGCTGTTAGACTTATAGCAAATTTATCAAACATGACATGTAAACCATATTTTAGAAAACTAAAAATTTTGACATTTTATGATCTTTTGATATTCGAGTCTTCAACAAGAATTCACAAATATAGCTCTTATGGAACTTTTGAAAGAGGTACTAATATCCACAAATACTTCACGAGATCCAGAAATAATATAATATTACCCCAATCCTCTAGTTCTCTGAAATATAATTCTCTTTTCTGTTTAGGCAAATCCCTCTATAATAAAATTCCGGATTAAATAAGAAAGTTACCACTTGTTTGTTTGAACAGAATTATTAAATCATTTTTAGTAAAAAATGCTCACTATTCTACAAGAGAATTTATAGAAAACCCAGACCTAAGAAAATTACATTTACAAGAAACACTATCATGTCAATTAGCATAGGTTAGTTTTAAGTACTATTATAAGAGATATTATTGTATAGCATATTATTGCTTTTCAATAAATAAGGTGATTGATTGATTGATTACTGACAGCTAATTATAGAGATATTAGCAAGACATTGGCTAGCCAACATAATCTCAGATACAGCAGTGAAAAAAGTCTGTATTAATTTAGTGATTGATTAAAAGTAATTTTGATAAAAATAAGATAGGTAATAATTATAGGGCCTACTTGTATTTATTTTCACCTGGTCACACGGAATTGGAATTCCCAGCAGTGGTTGGTGGATATTGCCCAATCTACACGGCTACTTGGCTGGCGCCGATTAAGGCATTCTACTGCTTCCTGTGAAGCTTCAGGTCACATAATACGGCCAGCACCACTTCGACAAAAATGTCTCAAGCAGGAATGAAACTTGAAAAGCTCTTTAAGCCAGGGAGAGACCGGGGAGGATGAAGGTTCAGTGCCCGAAGATGAACCCTAGTTAAATTATAAATAATTTTAACTTTCTATGTGGTATAGAAACACAAGAATGTAACATACCAAATAAAAGGGTAACCTCACTTTATACAAAATACATTTATGGAACGATATTGCCGACAAAATTGCCAATTTATCTCATGGTAGATTAATACGAGAATTGTACCTGATGGTCAAAAATTATAACGATAATATCTTAATTTCGAGACTAGACTTGCTTGTTTGGTCCCCTTTTCAGGGAACCGATGGCTCTGCTACTAGGCAATACGCCAGCACCGCCCTTCGCCCGGCGCTTAGGGAGAGGTAGAGCTACCCTTCTATATCCGTTACACGTTATTCCGGTTTGAAGGTCCTTAATCGGTGGGAACCCCAGTAAGACGGGCCTGTGCCCCTGGAAATTCCCGATCTTTACACAATAAGCTAATGCAATGCACAGCTAGAGTTTTATGCGAAGGGGCTTCACACAATGCAGATATAACCAGTGGCTGTCAGAGAGACTTCCCATCTCCGCAGGGCCTACGCTCCGATCTCCTTCGGATCACGCACTCACGTGCAGGAATTTGGAAGAATCTTCGTAGGAATCGACCCTACATTAAGCGACCCACCCTAAACACTGTCCTAACCGGCCACGACTTTCCCTTTCGAACCGATGGGGCCCCCAACGCTTTAAGCCGTGAATCACGTGCACTTCCCGTGCGAAGTCAGGTTAGAAACCCAGACTTCCTTCCCACGTACGAACACCACCACTCCAAAACGGGAAGTGTTTCGAGACTTGGCTTTTTTCCTAACCATGCGCTCAGCGCACGCCAATTGTCAACAGATATCCTCTGTTAGGTTCTAATGTAAGGCAAAGATAATATCAAACGCATAAATATGTTTGTGAAAGGAAAAAACTGTATTTCTGGGCTGGCAGCATTTACAGTGCTACAAAGTGTCCCGAAACCTATACGACACTTATTATGCCTGGCCAAGACTCCAAGTCGTCTCTGCACTCAGACAACAGTGCAGAATGAACCCTGTCTGACTCAAAAGCCGACAGTGCAGCTCTGCTGTCCTAGCAAATGTAAATGTAAAATCTCTCACACCCGCATCGAGGATCGCATACATTTCGGCCCGGAACATAGTTGCGTATTGGATTAGTTCCAAGAGTGAAAGCTCACCTCATTCTTATGGTATTTCCATACGCAGAAGAGGATATACGAATCCACAAAAAAACCTAGGAGAGAACACGTGAGAAATGCAGGAAACAACTAAAACAATGACTGGAAACATAGAATAACAGGGAATAAAGAATGCTTCGTGCATATAGAACCAATAGTTGTAGAATGTAGAATCTGCAGTAACTAAACAGGATCACTGCTCTAAATATGGTATAAATATAAATATTAATGTTTGATACAAAAATTGGTTACGGTTTACATGATACTTGGAAGCTAAATACAACACTTGAACCTAATGTTGTAGGTTAGGTAAAATTATTAAATTCCTCACTGAGGTGATTCAGCGTTCTAGTGACGTTAATTGGAGGTTCATAAAGGCCTATCATCAGAAAGTGCCTTCATATATGGGGCAGATAGTGATTTATTATAAATAAGGCCGTCGCGTCGTCATAAAGCGGTTATATATAGGATATCTCATAATTAATGGTATGCAGCAAAATCACAGATTCCTCATGCAAAAGTATTAGGATTTAACCAAACTGACTGATGACATGCCGATAATAACTAAAATAGAGGGTGTGAAGATTTAAAAGCCATTTTCGATTTTCCATAATATTTTTTCTCTATTTTTATGGTAATGACACACACACTAAAGGGAGATCCTATGGCATCGACAAACGGTGTGTGTGCGTAGATGTTGATTGGCACGATTCTTAAATAGCTGTAGGTTGTAATTTGTGGGAAAGCGATGTTCTAGGTGTTTCCAGTTGTACAACGAACGGGTGCGTTCTTGCCGTCTATCGTGACTGTCTGACAGGCGTTGCTGGGCGCGGGATGAGGAGGGCCAAATCCTAGGAACATCTTCTGTGAAAATATGTGTAAAGCTGTAACGGAATAAATGCTTAATCCCCTACACTAAATTTTTACATTCAATTACAAATTATTCTCGATATTTAATATTTAAGTCGCCAGTGACATCTATTCACGAATGGGTTTATTTCGTGCGAATAGCGATTTTATAAGTGCTAGTACTCTGTTTAGTACCTACAATTGGTGAATTTATTTTACTATCGATTACAATATTTAATATGAAGTATTTTTGTGACTTTGCGCTACGTGGTTTATAGTGTTGATCACATGTTATAAACTAGCCCATAAAACATCGGCATACATAATTTTGTCCAACGTCTTGAATTTTTTATGCGGTTATATTGTGTTGAGACGTTGACGGGTGAGTGCTGATTAATCTTGAAATATTTAATTCATCTTGCAATATTTTTAACTAATTCTTTAATTTTTAAATACATAATTAATGTTTATGATTCGCTTAACATTATTTGACTAAAGCAAGAATTTAGCATTTTTATATTCCACTTTTAATTAGCTTACATCTTCAATATTTTTTAATTATTGTCGTGACCTTTTGGGTAATATTACCGATTTATTGGTGAATATTTGCGTCTCTCATTAATCAAATTCATGCAAGTTGAAAAATGCTTAGTCTAAATTTAGGGAGATCGTAATTATTTTATCGTTCAGTGGTCACGCAAATTGTTTTCGTATTTTCGTTCAAATTGAACAGTATTATTTGGGTTAATTCTCGGAGTAAATTCTATATATTCCTGCAAAGGTAGTCATTTCAATTTTCAGTAGAATTTTTCCGAATTTCCCCTCATAGTATTGCTGGTTTTAATATTTTTTCTTTTCAGGTTGTAACGGCGCCCTTTACTTACTTTTTGCGACCTCCTATATTTCGGTTTTCTCGGGCGCCACCCCTTTGATATTTATAGCGACAAAGGGGATCGCTGTTCGCCTATCGGGTAGCCTTTAGACAGTGGAGAAACGGTTGTCCAAGGTTCGGTTTTTAAATACTCGGAATCGGTCCTTGGTAAATGAAACACTTCGTGGAAACAAAATAATGGTCGTGTTTATCCGACAGTAAGTATAAACCTAACTTTCTTATAGCTAAAAGTATCAGACAACTTATTCTAAGCGACCCAACCCGGTAATACGTAAGAAAACTCAAAACGGTAGTAAAAGAATCGAAATCTCTAATCGCGCGGTAGACTGTAGCGGTGCGGAAGCCCCACGGTAAGTATGTTAGCAATTACGTTAAGCGGTAGCGGTACGGAAGCCCTACTGTAAATATGGCAGTAAATACGGTAAACTGTAGCGGTACGGAAGCCCTACGGTAAATATGGCAGTAAACACGGTAAACGGTAGCGGTACGGAAGCCCTACGGTAAATATGGCAGTAAATACGGTAAACGGTAGCGATACAGAAGCCCTACGGTAAGTGCGGTACTAGATACGGTGAACTGTAGCGGTCCGGAAGCCCTACGGTACGTGTGGCAGTAGATACGGTACGGAAGCCCTACGATAAATACGGTATACGGTTCTCAATATCTCCAGCTCTATGACACGGTCGGTTCAGCAGAACGGTTCCCTAACTCGGACGTGAAGCCTGGATGGACTTAGTTTGGAAGGATCCTTAGCCGGGATTACTCCACTTGCCAAGCCAGGATGGCCGGGATTACTCCGCTTGCCAATAGGGGAGCCGGGATTACTACGGGAGGATGGCCGGGATTACTCCGCTTGCCAACCGGGATTGCCAAGCAGGGATGGCCGGGATTACTCCACTTGCCAATAGGGATGGCCGGGATTACTCCACTTGCCAAGGCAGGATGGCCGGGATTACTCCGCTTGCCAATAGGGGAGCCGGGAATACTACGGTAGGCCGGGATTACTCCGCTTGCCAAGGCAGGATGGCCGGGATTACTCCACTTGCCAATAGGGAAAGGATCATGGACCAGGAATACGGTACGACGGATATTTACCTGCTCGGTCGGTCGGTCCTTCCCGGTTTGTCTGGAGCTGGCTCGGTGCTAGACTGCCTCTCGACTGCCGACTGACTCGACTCGAGAACCCCGGGTGGGTACTGACTGCCTGTTTAGCGCGATGCCGCCCGGTTTTGTTAGCTCGACCCGTAGTGGGGATCGCCGCGATCGCGTCATCGGCCGGCCGACAGGTGGGGACCTCACGCGCAGCGTGATGCGACGAAGATCGCGACGCTCTACTGGTACTGCACGAGAACTACGGAAAAAGTGAAAACCGATTTCCCGGTATAGAATTGAATTTAGCATATTTAAATTATATTTCATGAAAAAGAATCATGTTAATAGCACGTAAAATAAGAAAGTTAATCCGTAGTGCATCCTATTCCCCAAAAAAATATAGTAACTTCGTTACAAGGTTCATTTAATTAAATTTTCAATTTATTTGTTACTTCAAGCATATAACTATTAGCATTTTCGTTTATGTGCCAAAGATCTAAATAAAAGTAATAGTAATTCCTTATTTTGAGTCATAAGACTCATTGTTAGAGATTGTACCTCTATTTCTCTAATTATTGTCAAATTTAAAGTTACCCTTTATTTAAATTTACCGAGAGTCACTGAATTGGAACGTCATCCCATTATTTTCTTTTGAATTTTATATTTCAATCATTATTTTCTTTTGAATTTTATATTTTAAAGTAAAGAAAAGGAAATCTTGAGTAACAGTAATTCTTTATAATTTTTGTTCATTGTCTGCTCAACTCAATACAGTAATTTAAGTTTCTGATTCAAGCAGCAGGTGTTCGTCCACTTGCTGTACTGAACCACTCTGAGGGAACCAATACTTCGTGAACCGAATAACTTGGGAACAGGCAGAAACGGTTTCAGTCCCAATACGATTGCACGGTTACAGAATAATTGGACGAAGCTAAGTATTAGCCAATCAGAAGATAAACATATTGTAAAGACCAATCTTGTGTTGTAACTTTCATATTTCTTTATTTAATTTTTTCACATTAATTTTAATTTTCTTTACTAAGTCAATTTATTCATCATATAAACTTCATTTCAAAAAATAATTTCATAATTCATATTTGTAATCTCATTTACTTATATAATTAATATATTGATTGTTTTAAAACTTACCTCTTTAATTTATCACAGAATAGAGGTCTGCGAGACATTGCGATTTCTGATATATCAAATATATTGTCTTTGAAATTGAAAATATTTCAAAAATGGTTCTTCAGAGCGACAATTAAAAAGTAAAACTTTCGTACGTATAAATGTTGATACAATTAATATTTTAAATAAATGTAGACACAGTCAGGCGCAAAAAGCTGCACCAGTTTTTATGTACTAAGAATGACGCAAAGAGCGAGATCTACAATATGCATCGAAATTGTCGACATATTTAAAAGAACTTTTGCTATGCATAATTGCTCAGAATAAAATCATGTTGGAAAAATTGATATAATAACATCACTTTTTCATTGAGCTAACTTATATGATAATTTGATTTGTATTATCTACCATAGATCGCACTAGTGTCCCAAATAATTGCTACCGTTTACACTATTATTTTATATTCGTGACATTGTGATTGAAAAACTGCAATCACTATTTTTTGCAAGCACGCTTCTTGACTATATTGATTTTATATTATTCCTTTCAGAAAAATAATTCAGCTAACTAGAAATGTCGACGTTATATTCACGTGTTCTAAAAGTCATTGCTTATTTCAATTATATCCAAAAGGAATTTTTTATTTTATTTTCACACAATCACGATAGAAAATCTGCTTACCATCTGGCACTTCAAGCCACGGCACTCTATAGTGCGTAACATTGAACAAGAAATCCACTTGAAAGTTTCACAGCCCTTCGTCTTAACTCTTGACCTGGATTTCACTCCGGAAACCTTTGTTAGTTTGCTTATTTGGAATAATAGGTAGTTATCGCCAGCTAAAGTGGGTAAATATATACGTATACGTTAAACAATTTATTGAAACTTTTATTAGATCAAAGCAGATTTGTGTTAGGAATAGTATTTTTCGTGAACCTGATGCACACTTTTGATGCGCAATTTGCAAAACAATTAATACAATGAAACAATATAGTCTCCTTTGATCAAAAAATCAGTGCGACAATCTTATGGTATTAAAAGAAACCGAAAATTTAAACAATTAGATCCCTTTCAAAAGTGCAAAATTAGATAATATATGACGCACTCGTTTAAAAAAAAATGCAAGCCAGCACTAATAATTAATAAAATAGACGTTGATCCAAAAATATGAATTCTCCGGCATTTCGAAATGTTACTAGGAAGTATCCCTGTCTCCAATATACGTGATATTATTGTAATTATAAATTTTAATTCGTAATTTCTGATAATCTTTAAAAATAGTCCGCAGGGATCAGTACTCGGTCCGACGTTTTGGAAGGTCATATACGACTGATACGCTTTGTGGACGACATCGTATTGACGGTAATGACCATGCAAAACCGGCGAAAGTCTCATGAATGTGGAAACGCAGCACTAGTCCGCGTGGATGAGGCAAAGCCAGCTTCAATTTGCACAGCAATAAGCCGAGCCATTGCACCTCATAACAAATGAAAGGTACTATCATTATGCTTCAACGTGCAAGATACTATTCTTCTTCTTACCGTGCCATTTCCATCAATGGAGGTTGGATATCACAATAGCATATTCTTATCTGGATGTAAGGGTTGTCAGCATACATATAGCTGACCCAAATGACAACCTCACCTGCGCGTGGTGCACCATGCTAGAAACCAACGAGGCTCTGTCGACCGAGTGATAACCGGTATAAGTAATTCCCTCTTGTTGGACAAGAGCTTCGGGTGGAGGAGCTGACAAGAGTGAGGGCACCTTCTTGTCCTTTGAAGGAGAAATCCTTCCCAAAGGTGGATGAAACTGTCTACAAGTTTAACGGTATGGAGATGCAGAAGGCAACGTGAAACCACTGCATTAAGGGACCTCAGGACATCCCCAGGAAAATCTTTAGCATGATCGAGAAAAATCAGAACACGGCCCCCAGTCCCCGGCAGCCCTTTAGTGGGCAGGGAGTGCTAGGAATCCCCGGGTCGGCCATGAAAAAGATAGCAACATGGAATGTTCGCAGTTTGCTTGAAAGCGGAAAAACACATAACACGATCAGTGAGATGAAAAGACTCAAAATAGACGTTCTGGGTATAAGCGAGATACGTTGGCCAGAGACTGGAGAAATGAGAGTGGAAGATCATTACATTTATTATTCCGGCAATGATGGTGCGCGACATTTGAATGGTGTAGGTTTCTTGGTGGGACGCAATATGAGTGGATCCGTCAAGAGTTTTTTGTTCATCTCTAACAGAGGGTGTATGTTACAACTTAATATAGCGCCGATTGCAAGTAATCTTAAACAGGTTTATGCTTCCATGTGTGACGGTTCTGACGATGCAGTGAAAGTTTTTTACGGCGACGTTAAAAGAGCACTGAAATTGACCAAATCCTCGGAAGTTATTATAATCATGGGCGATCTTAATACAAAAGTAGGTAAAGGTCGGAGAGAGGATATCGTGGGAGATTATGGCTTAGGTGCACCAAATGAGCGAGGAGATCGATTAATACAATTCTGCCAAGAAAATGGCTTAATTATATCCAATACACATTTTAAACAATCTCCAAAGCGTCTATATACGTGGATTTCCAATGCAGATAGAAAAGTACGCAATCAAATAGATTTTAACATTATTAACAGAAGATTCAGGAATCCCATTCAAAATACTAAGACTTTTCCTGGTGCAGATGTTTTTACGGACCACTCATTATTGACCGCTACATTGAAACTGAAACTGAAAAAGTACAAAAAGCGTCAGGCTCTACAGTGTATAGACACAAGAAAGCTTTTAGATCCAGCAATAAGAATAGAAGTGCAAGAAGAATTAAACTCCAGATTGGGTAGCATGGCGGACGTGACATTAGGATAATCGACAACTTGTATTGGAATCAGACAGCTGACATTAGAATTAACGGCCAGGCATCTGAAGAAGTACCTATTATGAGATGAGTCCGACAAGGCTGTGTGCTCTCCCCCCTTCTGATTAATTTATATGCAGAAAAAATTTTCACAGAAGCCGTCGAGGACAGAACAGAGGGTATAATTGCTAATGGAACAGTTATTAACAATCTAAGATATGCGGACGACACGGTCTTACTAGCAACAGATAAAGATGATTTACAGACAGTCTTAGCAGTGGTTACAGACCATAGCCAACAAATGGGTTTATGTTTAAATATAAAGAAGACCAAATAATGTATAGCTGTCATCAAAAACAAAAATAACAATAACAACTTAACAAAGAACAGCATAAATTGAGAAATAGTGGACAGAGTACAAAAATACAAATATCTAGGCTGCTGGGTGAATGAAAAATGGGACTTAACTCAAGAAATCAAAAGCACAATAGAACAGGCACGAACAGCTTTCAAGGGCATGCAAAAAGTGCTTACCAACAAAGTTCTAAGAATTCCCTTAAGAATACGCCTATTACGTAGCATATTGTTCTATGGGATGGAAGCATGGACCCTCACTGAAACAAATGTGCGAGAGGATTGAGGCTTTCGAAATGTGGACTTGCCGAAGAATGCTGAGGATATCGTGGATGGACAGGGTGACGAATGAAGCGGTTCTACAGCGTATGAATAAACAAAGAGAGATACTTAATACCATAAAAAGAAGAAAGTTGGAGTACTTTGCCCACGTAATGAGAAATCCGAAATATGAATTGCTCTACATTATTATTCAAGGAAAAATAGAGGGAAAGCGTGGTCCTGATCGCCGAAGAACATCTTGGCTCAAGAATCCTCGCCAATGGTATGGAGTAAACACCACGATACTCTTTAGGTCGGCTGTGGACAAAGTGAAGATCATGCGACTGATCGCCAATGTTCTAGAAGGACATGGTACTTGAAGAAGAAGAAGATATTCTTTTCGGTCTTCGGCGGTTCTTATGAGTTCTTCAAAACTAATGCCAGTCTACTTGCGTATAGCCATCAGAGCGTATTTCTTCCCAATCCGCGCTTGTCTTCGATCTTTTCCTTCACAATGAGCTATGTGTAACGATATTTAGATTTTCTGAGAATACGTCCTAGATACGTTGTTTTTCGGACTTTCTCGAGTTTAAATAGTTCTCATTCTGTTCCCAATCTGCGTAGGACCTCTTCGTTCGTGGTATACGATGTCCATGATATTTGTAGTATTCTGCGGTAGGTCCACATCTCGAAGGCTTCCAATTTATTTATAGTTTGTGCTTTGAGTGCCCATGGCTGAGCACCATACAACAAAGTAGACCAAACATATCACTCTGGCAGTCGCAGACACCGACTATGGCTGATTCGGGAATCACAAATTAATCTTTTGAGTCGTACAAAGCAGTTTCTGGCATGTTCTATTCTAGACCTTATCTCCACATCCGGACCCAACCTGCAATCCACCCAGCATCCCAAATACTGAAACCTATTTACCTGCTCCAAAACTTCTCCGTTTATATTAATTGGTATTGGGACATTCTTTGAATTCTTGATAATCATTACTTTGGTCTTTTTAATATTTATTTTCATACCAAAGTATTCGCAAGCCAAATGAACATTGTTAAGGAGACGCTGCAGGCTCAGATACGAGTCAGCGATCACGACAGTATCGTCGGCGTATCTGATGCTGTTAATGTTCACACCGTTAATCTTGACTCCATCTGTGGTGTCTACCACAACCCTTCCAAATATATGCTCTGGGTAAAGATTGAAGAGCATAGGCGACAGCACACAGCCCTGCCTGACGCCTCGCGCCTCCGCGAATATCGATCAATTTACATGCAAACTCCTCACGTCCCTCTCTCCTAGTCCTATTCCACGAAGTGAATCTATCAACAAGGCATGTCTCACTCTATCGAATGCCTTCTCGAAGTCGATAAAACAGATGAAAAGGCCTCTCTGTTGATCGTAGCATTTTTATGCTAACACCAGAACAAAGCCTTCCTCCTCCCCATGTCGCTTCTGAAGCCAAATTGGTTATCTTCAATGTTCGTTTCGCTTCTATTGGAAATGCGGTTATGGATTATTTTCAGCAAGACTTTTAGTGCATGACTCATCAAAATTATCAGACGGAAATCTCCACCATTTTTTGCGTTCGTTTTCTTTGGCAGCTGTATAAAAACAGATTCCAACCAATCACGAGGTATTTTGCCCGTCTCATAGATACAGTTATATAATTTGACAAATAAATCCAGGTTTTCATTACTAATTAGTTTTAAAATTTCAGGATAAATTTCATCTCGCCGGGGGCTTTAGCTTGTTTTTAGTTGTTCTATCGCATATTCTACTTCGGATTTTAGAATATATGGTTCCTCCGCGCTGGTGTATGCTTGGCGAGGCTCTGTTCCATCGCTGTCAAATAGGGTATTGATATATTTTTCCCATTCTTCTAGATTTTAAATAGCTTTCCTTCCGAACCCAACATGCTGTGTATTGTAAGTTCTCCACATGCTCTCTACATTAGTTGTTGAAATAAGACCTGGAGAAGCTTTTGTAAGATGTTCAATTATTTGCTCACTGTTTGTTTGACCACAATATCTCTCAATACCTCGATATTTGATCTATTTGAAGTTCTTGGTTTCTTCGTAATTTTCTGTTTGGATCGTACTCCAGCAACAACAGGGTTATGGTCCGAGCCGATATCAGATCCTGGATAGATCTCAGCGCTGGTGACTGAGCTGTGGTATCTTTTGTTGGCCATTATTAACCCTTCGTTACTCGCGCCTACTTTGTATGCCACCAGTACTCGCGGGGTGTCATAAACACCCCAAAATAAAAATCGCTATAAGTTAGCGAAAAATTATATTTTAGCTATTATAGCTTTTTGCTACTATAGTGCTATATTTTGATAATTGGAAGACAATCTCGCTCGTAAACAAAGTTATTTATTTATTTTTTTATAAATATTTTATTTAAAACCTATTTCTTCTTAACAAAATAGTGGTACAGTTAAGGCCGAATGTAAAATACAGTAAATACAAACTTTAAACAAAAACTCACTTAAAACTATTATTAACACAAAAGAAAAATCATACGGGACATAGTTAAAGGCTTTACAAGCAAGAATTGCACACAGAATTCATATGTTTTAAGCACATATTTTTCTTGCATTTTTACAAATAGTTTTGCATTTGTTGTTGTCTCTTGATCGCTCTCAGACTCATGGTTGAAAACTTCTTCATTGGCCTCCGGTTCTGACTCCCTTTCGATATTGTTTATTTCATCTTCCGATGCCGGCTCATCGTCCGTTTCTACTTTTTCAAATATCCGAATTAGACGATCTTGTCCCCTTTTCCAAGGGTCAATGTTTCCGGAAAAGAAATTTTCTATTTAGGTATACAAGAAATACCATAATATGTAAATAATACAAGTAATTACCCATAAAATGTATAAAAATATAGTAATTGGCTTACCTTAATCTTTCTCAGGTGAAAAATATTACACAATTACTCGCGGGGTGTCAGCGTCACCCCAAGCAGGTTCTAGCTCTGAAACGATCAAACGCACACTGGCCTGCTAGTACGACATGCTAGTGGGAGTAAATTCATGCAGGTAGACAGGGGTGGGGCATCCTGACCGATTTTATTTAAAAGTTATTCATATATTTGTAGGCGTGGGGTGTTCAGAACACCCCGCGCGAGTAACGCAGGGTTAAGTCGATCTGGTTCCTGACCGTTCCGACATTCGTATGCTGTGGTGATGTCCATGTATAAAGTCTGCGGGGATGATGTTTGAAACAACTATTTGTTACTAACATGTTATATTGTTGGCAGAATTCAATGAGTCTTTCTCGCCTGTCATTTCTGTCTCCCAGCCCAAACTCTCCTATTAGATCCAGCACTAGACCCTGACCTAGTTTGGTATTAAAACCACCCTTAATAAAGATGACGTTTTGCTTCTTAATCTTTTTTTAGCAGGTCCTCTAGCTTTGTGTAACAAGCCTCCAGTTCAATTAAGGATTTATCAGCTGTCGGGGCGTAAGTCTGTATAATGTTTATGTTCATTGATTTACATGATAACTAGATTAGCATGTTCCTATCGGAGACCGGAAGAAGATTTGTGACCGCTTTAATAAATTCTCCGTCCAATATAACACCAACTCCATTGCGATGATAGGGATCATCATTGCCAGAGTAATACAGTGTTTTATTCATTGCTCCAGTTGTCCCCGATTCAGGCCATCTAACTTCGATCCAGCACGATATTAGAATGCCCAATGTATTTATTTCATGACATGCATTTGCAAGTTTTCCTGCTTCGAACATGGTTCTCACATTCCACGTCGCAATCTTGAATTCGGTTTGTAAAGTTCTCAAGGTAATCAACCCGGGGTTTCTTCGCACCCCTTGGACATCTAAGTCCTGCCGGAGACTAAGGGGCCATTAAATCTTGTTGTACTGCCATTGTGATTTTCTTGGCAAGATACTATAGCTGCTCCAAGAAAGGCGCTGAAATATTTAGGAATGTAGCTGGACACAAATCTGAATTTTGCGGAACCTGTAAATCAATATTGGGGAAATTGGAAAATGGCTTTAGCAGGTATAATGTCAAACATCGGAGGATTCAAGGCTTCCAAAAGAAAAATTCTGGCAAGCTTCACGCACCCACAACTAGTCCGAATGGCGTCCTGCATGACAAAACACTGATGATGAGGCTCTTAAGAATTCAGCAGAGGCTCTAAACGACTAACCTGATTTTGACGAACTTTTTGAAAGGGAAATATCAGCACTTTTAACTGATTTATCCAGTTGAGACAAATTTGCTAGGGGGCGTTATTCTCAATAATGACATTTTTTCAAATTTTTGCATGGAAACGCCTGATCAAAGCCATTAATCGATAACCTGACTATTATGAATAATTTAAACAGTGTCGTCATACTTTTTTAGTAATAGTGGCTCTACTTAAATTGCCTTCCTTCACATTTTACCCAGGCTTAGGACTGGTCCAATTTGTGAATGCAACAGAAATAGGAGCGAGTTTAAAGGCCAACGGGCCAAACAAAAATAACAAGCAATAGTATCAAATGGTACAACTTCACAAATTCTCTAATAATAATAATTCCTATCATTTTCTATGCATTTTTATATTTTATTTAAAATAGAAAATTCGCCTGCTTCAATTTTAGCTCTGGAGAGGCATCTAAAAGCATTTCGTATTATTTCATCATGTTTTCTTTGGTTGTTGATCTTTCTTGGAAAAACAGGTCTTTGGACCGTCTCGTCCCCATTACTAGAAGCCTAAACAAGTAAGAATCGGTGAATGTGCCGGCTAGGGAAATAGATTTCTTCTTCCAATAACACAATAATTGGAATATTGGTCATCAAGATGCTGGCGTACATTTCGATCATAATGCATTGGACAGCTTTCAGGTTGGAACCACATGACAAGAAGTGTTTCGAAGAAGATGTCTTTTAAAAGAGGGGGAAGAAAAACGATAAAAAATTTCAAAAATCTTTGTCTATTAAGAAAGAAGAAATGTAACGTTTCGTCAAATTATTGAAGATTAACCGATTGATATCGATCAGACGTTTTTTGTGCAAATTATCGTTTGCAACTTATCTGAAAAACACTAGAGCATAACGTGGTCAAATTTTGAATACTTACATAAACAAGCATGTTCTAGATATCTAAAATAAATTTAATAATGCATGCATAATACTGAAAAGTAGCAACAACTCCAGAATATTTAATGAAATTCCCTGTACGTGTTTATATTTATGAATCCGAAGTTCAACTCTTATTTTTCCTGTAACTATTTTAAACGATATTCGAAATATTATTTACTTTAATTTTTTTTAAGTTGGTTTTTAATTAATCTTAATATCTCCCCAGCTTAGAACAATGGGATGCTGAATCTTGAGTGACAGGTAATTAAAGCTCGAGGCTCTTTTTTCTTCTGCGAAATATTAATTGTGTTCGACAGGGCGTTTTGAAAACAACTTTGTATAGATAACGTACAAAAGTACCAAAACTCGACTTTTCCAGTAGAACACCATACATATTGTTACTTAGTTAGCTTCTGTAATTTATTTTTAACTTATGTATACTGTTTATATATCTATTTTTATAGCAAAAATTCCGATATAAGTATTTATTTAAAAACATGCGTTAAAAGCCATGTTTTCTGTCGAATTGCCAATGTAAAACAATTAAATTCATGAAAGCAATATTTTGTTATTTATGGGTAACAGTAAAAAGAATAAACGGCAATACTCAAGAAATGGTATTCACTATTTTACCTATCCTACCTAATAGATCGATACTAAATTTCATTCACTTTCTAGCCCAGTAATAACATTTAAAGTTCGAATTTTAGTAAATGTTATTTCAAAACGTAACGCAAATTACAACTGAGAATTCGCAACGGTATAAACATCAATTCAGCTTCAAACAACAGTCATACAAAATTCAGCTTTTAATTATTCTTGGCTGGGGAATTATTCAAATTTACTGAATGGAAAAAGGCGGTGTATGCTGAAGACAACACGACAAATACAAGTATTTTCTTATGTTCCATATTTTGAAATTACTTGCCACAACTTCGATATTTAAAATAATTTTTTTTCCGCAAAATCTCTTGTAAAATTAGCAAAAACCGGTGCTTATCGCTTGAAAAATGTGCAAATTCTTCAATCATGGCCCTTTTTCTGCTCGTCAAGCCAACTTAAATTAAATTTTAAGTAAATAAACCTGTATATTTTAACCTAAAAATGTTATTAAATACATTATTGCGCCTTTCTCCTTTTGTGTTATCAATACTCTCGATACCTTATATCTCGCGACCTTACTCCCGGTGTTGGAACCTGCTCGATGGGTAGATCCGTATAGTGCGCTACTTGACAATTGTGGTGTATAATATTTTTCGATAGAAATCTCTGCGCGTCTGGTCGCTCCACGCGTTCAGACAGAGAAAAGCGACCAATTTTGTAGCTAAAATTATCGTGGCCATTTTTGACCATCCAGTCTAATTACCATCTGGAATTATTCGGCAAATATACTGCCCAGTTTAGTTTTCGGACTTATCGGCCATATCGTTTAATACCGATATTTGACGACTAGTGTGGTTGCCCTTCCTAGGAAAAAAAGGTTTGTTACATGTCAGTGTTTTTTTTTTTTATGGCAGTGGCACACACACTAAAGGGAGATCCTAGGGCGCCCGACGAGCGGTGAGTGTGCGAAGATGTTGATTGACACGGTTCTTGAA
>MU182738.1:23890-78440 GCA_016904865.1 Pissodes strobi
ACACACCGCTCGTCGAGCGCCATAGGATCTACCTTTAGTGTGTGTGCCACTGCCATAAAAAAAAAAAAAAAAATTCAAGGTTTGCGGTAAATATTCAGCAAGATTTTCGCCAAATTCGTAGTGTTGCAGTAAGTAAGTGGACGATATGAACTGAAGTTAATTTAAAAACTACCTGCAAGATGTGCTAAATTATTGCCCCAACATCGTGCTGCTAGGGAAAATATCTGTGAATGGTCAAATGACAATTTTAGAGATAAATCAATGAATAAATAAAAATACTCATAAAAGAAGCGTCTTTCACATAGAATGAGATTCTAGGAGGCCTTGAAGAAATTTCCACATCTTTAACTTTTTTGAAAGACAAAGGAATTACTTACAAATAAATAAAAAAATAAAATCGGTTTCAGAAATGACAAAGCTTCAAATTTGCAACCAAAATTCGGACTTTTTTGGAAGTTTCTTTCCTGTCGCACTTTTCTTAGGCGTCGAAGTTTGATTGGTGGAATCTGAAAAATTATAGATTTTTATAGTTTATGTGGTTTATCTCGTAACATAACTATACGTACCAACATCTGCTTCGTAATCTTTGGAGCCCTGTAATGTTGGCGTATCAGATTGCATTAAAGCTGGTGCCGATGAGCTAGGAATATCCTCCACAAAATTGTTTTGAACCATAGCGTGCCCTGCGCTTGTGTTTTCGTTATCATCTGATTCCGAGCTATTCGAGTCAGGTACAAAATTGGGATTGTTAAGGAAATACGCATCTCTAAAATCTTAACCATCTTCACTCTGTCCGGGTATCCCAATATTTTTCAATTTCTGAGCCTGTCAAACCCTTTTTAGACATTGTTGCTAAAAAAAGTTGATAATATAAATGCATACTGTAGCATATACGTCATAGTAGATACTTACTCTACTTACATATACTATTGGCCCGTTCGGCTTAGGGACAAGAAACGAACGAGGTGAACGTTTGCTTGACAATACTGTCCAGAACAAAATCTCACTATTGCAAACAGATTATTCTCACATCATAAAAGATGCCTATATACATGGATATCACCAGGACATAGATGTAGGAATCAAATTGACTACATTATGGTCAGATATCGTTGGAAGTCCTCTATCGTTAACTGTAGGACGTACCATGGAGCTGTCCGTGGATCAGATCATAACTTATTAACAATGAAGTTCCGGCTCTGCCTAAAAAGAATCTACCACCAACGTAACAGGATTAGCGTGACGGAAACAGTCAAACGGCAATTTCAAAAAGAAATACAAAGCAAACTAAAGGCCGAAAAACATGACATAACGAGTAAACAAGACCCAGACCAAGAATGGGAAGCATTAAGAAATACTAGTAAGATGACAGCAGGTCGCATTCAACAAACAGATAACCCCATAAATCGGCCAAACAAACCCTGGATCAAACAAGCGACCATAGAAACAATTAACAAACGAAAAGAAATGAAAAGGAAGGGTACTTTACCGAAAGAAGACTGTGACCTATACAAGAGACTCAGTAAAAGGATACAGAGACAATGCAAACAACGTCTGCATTTATTCCTATTCACAAAAAGGGATCTATCAAAAAATGTGAAAATTGTCGAACGATATCTCTAATTTCACATGCCAGCAAAATCCTGCTTAAAATAATAGATAAATGACAACAGAACTACTAAGAGAGCCAGATCCCTCCAGAACAAGCAGGCTTCGTTAGGGGAAGAGGGACTAGGGACCAATTATTTAACATCCGCCAATTAATCGAAAAAGCCCGGGAGTTCAATACACCCATGCTCCCATGCTTCATAGATTACAAGAAGGCGATCGATTGTGTTCGATGGAGTCGTCTTTGGAATGTATTGAAAGAAATGGCAGTCCCTGTTCATCTCATATCTATTATCAGCAACCTATATGGAAATAACCACGCCATAGTTAGTCTTGACAATAAAACATCAAACATTTTCAAAGTACATAGGGGAGTGCCTCAAGGATGTATCCTATCGCCAAGACTGTTTAACGCTTACGGTGAATTCATAATGAGACGACCCCTAGAGAATTTTGAAGGAGGTGTATCAATCAATGGTAGAAAGATACATAATCTCAGGTACGCGGACGACACTATCCTAATAACAAGAGATGAAGATGGGATGATTACACTTCTTGAGCAGGTCGCAAATGAAAGCCGAGCTCTAGGTCTCGAAATAAATTTAGACAAGCTAATGGTCATTGATAGGAGTAACAACATACAGTTAAGAAATCTCCAAAATAGAATTGAAGTAGTAAAGGAATTCATCTATTTAGGATCGCTAATAAACAGCAAGAGAGGGTGTGAAACAGAAATAAGAAGACGGATAGTATTAGCGAGGACAGCAATGTCAAACTTAACCAAGATATGGAAAGACAGATGGATAACCAGAAACACTAAAAGAGTCCTGGTAAACACCTCAGTGTTTTCGATATTCTTATATGGTTCCGAATCCTGGACAATAATGTCGAGCGACAGGCAACGAATAGATGCATTTGAAATGTGGTGCTGGCGGAGGATGCTTCGCATACCCTGGACTGCACACCGGACCAATATGTCAGTATTAAGTGAATTAGGAATCACCGATCGATTATCCACCAGTTGCCGACGTCGCATTCTGGGTTACTTCGGACACATCACCAGACGAGATCAAGACAATCTAGAAAGACTTATCGTGTAGGGCAAAGTGGAAGGTAAAAGGTCAAGAGGAAGATCTCCATCACGATGGATAGACCAAATTAAAGAAATTACAGGGCAAACCTTGCAGTCAAATTTAAGAGTAGCGGAAGACCGACAGCAGTGGAGACCATCGACCCATCTATGCTCATAGACATGATGTCACAACTCTTCAGTAATGGAGATATGACTAAGAGGAAGATACTTATAGGCTTTAGAAACCAATTGTTGAAGATAATTTTTGCATTTATTCACGAAATTTACTAAATAAAACACGGCTGAATACATGTGGGTTGCTATCACATGTTTTCTGTATATAAATATACTGTGAAAGGGAGGTGCGGGCAGTGGCGTAGCCAGTGTTAGTCCTTGGGGGGGATCAGTGGCTGCCCGTGGGTTTATAAAGTGGGAGAGCGCAGGCGCAGGTGGATAAGGCACTCAGCACCATCATCAAAAAGCTCGACGCAAGCACCGAACGGAAGCTAACTCGCCGAGAGCAGCCCAGTTTTTACAAAAAAAAATTAAATTGTTAATTGTTGCTCACTTAAAGACATTAATAAGTAGGTACTCATCAATTCCAGAAGAGTAAACCATTAAAACAGTTTATTGAAATTACAAATTAATGAAGTTGGAAAAAAGTTCACGAGAAGTTAGAAAATGTTCAAAAAAAAACGACCATGCACGTTACAGGCGTTAATCCATATGTTTTTTCATTATTTTTTCTGGATAATTATATTTAATTAAGCTATAAAACTTTTAAAAAATGACATGTATTGTTTTCGTCTTCTAAAGGATTAATATTCATTATCCACAGGGGGGGATGATATATCCAGCATATCCCCCGTGGCTACGCCACTACTGTTGGCTACACTGCGCGAAAACATTTGAAAAGTTATGTAGCATTCTTATAAAAAAATAAATTAAAATTGTAGCAGGTGTGCTACAGTATGCACTGAAGGGTTGAATTCAAACCACTTCACTAGTCTGAAGATGAATTTATATTAACCGAATTGTCGAAATTCGAAATAACTGGTCTCGTGTTTTATTCAACTCAAATTTAACTATTGAATTGGGTCACAAAAAATTCTTAAAAGAGGGCTTTTGAATCGCCCTCTATAACTTTCAGTTCACTGGAATATAACACAGTGTAGGAGAATGGAGAGTCAATTTTTTTCCTAAGGTAAAGGATTTTTCCCAATAAATTCTAGTAAGGATGCTGAATGCACATATCTGGACCAGTAATTAAAATTTTTATTCCTGTTAGTTCTTTTTCCTATTTGGTCCTTAGAGCCCAATTCCCTAACCAGCAGCGCACTCGCAACTGCACTGTTGCCGTTCTTCGCGCTAAGCCGCGCTTCAGTCCGCGTATACGTCTCCGACGAAGAGCTTGTGTCGCTCTGCGTCCTGAAACACGGCTAACGTGCTTGAATTTTCAAAACAAACTTATCGCGTTACATGTTTGAGGATAATTTGAGTGATTAGCTAGAGATTTGAGGTCGAGATAGTGTTTGGTGGATAGTGATCTGTGACTTATAGGTGGAAATTTTGTTTTTATTGTTTTGCCAATTTTTGGATTATTTTCTTATACGAATTGCAATCAACGGTGAGTCTTATTGTGAAGCTTTTTCTAATTCGTAAGAAGAGTTTGTTTTGTTGCTTCTTAATTTCTACTAACTTTTTATGCATTGAATATAATTAGATACTTGATTAAAGACGATTTATCTCATGGGCTGTTATTAATTTGAAGCATCCATTCAGGACAATTCAATATAATGTCAACGCATGAGGACCGCACTTTTTTTTATTTTTCTATAATAGGTTTTATAAAAAGTTATGTTTATGAAAATAGCTCAAAGCTTCAGAAAAAATGAATTGAATTGATCCTTCTTTTCTTAAAAAATATTTAACCAAATAAACCACATGCAGACAACCCTAACCCAAATTGTCGTTTACGATGGGCTATGTGATCTTGGGGCGGGCTCACTTTGGAACTAGTTTGACCGGCAACTAAAAGTTCAAGTAAAACGTCTGACAAAATGCAAAATTATTAGTGTTTTTTTTTTCATTTTATCGGATAAATTATTTAATAAAGTGCAAACTCTCTCATTTTTCATTTTCACCAGAAGAAAAATTACTATAAAAAAGTAGAACTGATTTATTCAACATCAGTGCACATTTTAAGCTTTTTTCTAAACTGTGTAAAGGTGCGATGACAGCTCCTCGTATAGCGACAACAACTTCAGTAATTTTCTGTTTTAATAAATGTGTGATCATGAATATCGGACTGAACTTTCCGTTTTTATTAGTCCCATGGGATCTAATGCACCGGAGCAACCAATCCACTTATACGCGATATGAATGTGTAAAGACTTCCTAAACTGAATTAATAGTAAAGCACGTCAAAATGTCATTCTCCAGTTGGGGCCATCAGACGAGTCTTAATAGCCCAGTACTTATCGATTCCGTATAGAACAAAATACTTTGCGAATCAATTTTGGTTTATATTCTCCAAAGTTGTTGCTGGCTAAAATCCTCTGGATATATTCTTAATATCAATGCATAATCTTGTTGTACCGAGTAATCGACCAAATTATTGCATATTTCTAATTTTCTTTAATATATAATTCCAAATTCCATAAGTACTTATAATTTTAATTACATATCGTTACGAATTTTAAATTCTGTTAGTGTTGTTTGAAATATGTTTTGAGATAGTCTACGGCGGAAATATATCATGCATTATTACATTAAATTTAGTTTATTTGCTTGATAAAAGTTATTTTAGCATACTTTACATTAAACTCCGTATTTAGTAAGATACCTATTGTTTTTGTTGAAGGTAGTTAAAAGCAACTTTGGCAAATAACTTTTTGACTGTAATGAAGATTAAGGGTGACTTAAGGCGAGTGATAAACCACAGATAAGCTTTTTGTACAAATTTAGAAATTGTTTATAAAAGTTTCAAAAAAAGCTGAAAAGTTTTTAAATATTCCTAAAACCGGACTAAACTTTCAAGAAAGTATGCAAATTTCTAAAAGTTTCGGAAAGTTTATTAGTTTAAAAAGACTCATATACACACATAGACACAGATACCTAAAAAGCAAATAGATAGGGTAAATCGAGGAGAGATGGTACACGTTTTTTAAACTGAACGTGAAATCTTTATTATTTGAAGGAAAATTAGGTACCTATCGTATTTTGTAACTTCACAAAATACAACTAAACTAAACATTTTCCTCCAAAGTAATTTCAAAATCTAAGTAGAAAAATATTCTACTAAAACAAAAATTAGAACATATATGTTCCATCTCACCTTAGACATGTAGGTTAGTTGGTACACTTAGTTAGGTGAGATGGAACGCCTAACCTTGGTTATAGTTATTTAAAGGTGAGATGGTACACATTTAAAGGAGATTTTTTGGATTGACAAACCTTTTTTCCACAAATGTCACAAAAGTTTAAATATTTGGAGCAGCTGCCATGCACCCCTCTTTTACAACTCAAGCATTCTAACCAATCGTCTGGTTTTGTGGTCTGGGAATAGTATTCGCCACAGCCAACGTATTGATCAGATTCGTCCGACGCTTCAGAGCTATCGTCACAGTTGGGTTCTTCATCTTCAGACGATGACGACTTTGTCCTGGCTCTCTGCTTTGTCAGAGTTTTGAAAACTTTCTTTTCACTTCTTTTTGTCTTTACCTTTTTCGTTGAAATTATTTTTTTTTTCCTCGGAAATATTTTCCATGCTTGTCAGTTCCGTGCCAAGTTGCTTGCTTCTCTTTCTTAAGCCTTCCGCTTCGACTGTTGGCACGGGCGAAACAATATCATGAATTTGTCCGGGAGTCTCGTTATTTGCAAAAGCAGTTTCATCATCTAATTAAATGATCTTCTAACTGGATTTTTTCCGTCGAGCATTATTTTTGTCTTGGGACAATATATCCATAACCTCCTGGTTGTGCCAAGTCCTCTGGTAAATAGCTAGCCTCAATTATTGCTTCTTCTGTTTCTTCATTGTTGAACAATGAAGAAGATGTGGTTAAAGTATCATATTAACGATGTCAGCACTCGTGTCAGCATCTCTATCTTTTTCAAAAACTGATGTGCTTTGCTCGGTGCTTTGATCAACTAGAAAAGCGTATTCAGGAATAGTAGATGGGTCGAATGGTACTATTCCAGTAGCTCAAAAAGAGGACTGATTATTCTGAATAGTTGCCGCACGTTGCCATTCAGAGTTAAGCAAATTGCCGAACTGAAGCCTATTTAGCCATTTACTGGGGTTTGTTCTGATAAAGAAGGTGCATGCTTCATAATAATAACTTTTAAGCGATTTAAAAAACCCTCTGTATCTATAGTTGGAAGTAATTGTGTGGTGTGGCTTGGTAAACGAACTAAAATTATATTGTTTTCTGCGATAATTCTCCGATGTTCAAAACGTATTTTTAGGTGAGTAATGTACAAGAATATCCACCTAAAAGTTGACAGGACTTTTTATTTTTCAAGATGAACATTTTGAGCTGGTTTGGGTTAACTTGGATTATTAACTTTTAGAGGTGTTCTTTTAATATTACTGATCTAATTTTGCTGCTCGATTATCCTTTTTGCCGCCAAAATATGCAATATTTTGCTAATCAACTAAATATTAGCCTTTATTTAATTTGGAGACGACAAACCACCAAGAAATGAGTAAAATTTCGCAATCAACATACTTAAAAATTATATAATATATAACAGAGACATTAAAAACTTCAAACATCCTTTAGACCTTGATAAGATTTACTTTGGAACTTTGTAGCATGTGAAACTCTAATATCTGAAATTTTATGCACAAACTATAAACCAGATTTTATGCAGATCACTTTTATATAAAAAAAATAAAATTTATTTGCCCAGATGTTATAATTTTTTTAAAACAAAATTTGGCAATGCTGATTATAAATATCCTAAATTAGGCGCTCTGGGTTTTAATCTCTTAAGTCTTCAACATTCGAGCGCAAATATCGGAAAAAAAACTTTTTTCACAGGCTAGAAAAGCTTAGTGAGAAATTTAAAAAATCTTAACACATATTTTTATCCACTTTTTTTAGGTTGGTATTTAACTGCCACGCTCGTGCAAGAGAGTTTGTAATTTTCACCAGAAAAAATTATTATTATTAAAAAAGCAGAACTGATTTATTCAACATAAGGAGCCTTCCATCAGTGCACATTCTTAGCTTTTTCCTAAACTGTTTACAGACGCAATGACAACTTCACATATATAGCGGCAACAACTTCAGTAATTTTCTGTTTTAACATTTGTGTGATCATGAAAGTTTTTATTAGTCCCATGGGATGTAATATAACGGAGCAACCAATCCATTTATACGAGATTTGAATATGTAACGACTTCCTAACTTCAATCAATTATATAGTGGGTCAAAATTTCATTCTTTAATTGGAGCAATCGACCTATAACAAATTTTCATATGCGAATTTTGATAGCTTAATACTTATCTTTAATTCCCGATGGAACAAAAGACCAAACGATCTTACAGCTTGCGACTCAATTTTGGTTTACTTTCCAGAAATATGTTGCTGGCTAAAATACTGTGAAGATTTATTTACTATCAATGCATAATCTACTTGTACCGAGTAATCGACTAAAGAAAAGTATTTAAGTATTCTTAAAAGCTTGCATATTTTTTTACTTTCATTAATATATAATTTCATAATTTACACGCTCTTTTCCGTTCATGTTTCAATATTTTTCATTAAAAACCTTACTTACATATCGACGGGAGTTATCCGAGGGGTAAATTGCAAAGAAAAATTGTATACACCAGATTTCACATATCTCCATGATTTCACCGATTTCACAGATTTACATGATTTCACAAAGATTACCCAAATGTACATGTTTTCACAGATTTCACAAGGATGTCATATATTATATTAAAAATATAATTACACTATTTTTTAACAACATATTTATACGTTAACCTTAACAAGTGATGTGTGCAGATTCTCACAAATCTAGTAATACATTCAATTTCCATTAACTGGATACCGATGAGACATTTGGCCTACTGTGTTATAAGTGCATAATTTGTCTCATTTCATGTGAATAATATTTTTTATGTCTTTATATATTTTTGGGATTCTTATCAGTTCACTTCTTTTTAACTCAAAAGGTCCATTTTTCAAAAGTTGAATAGGCTCATAAAAAATAAAGTCTTTTTTAACTTCCGAAATATCTTCCTGATTTGGCCAGATAAACTTTTCTAGTTCTTCTTTTAAACATTTAAATGTGAACTGCTCTCTATTATCTTGCCGATGCACCATTTCCGCGACAGCGTAATATTTTTCGAATTCAGAATTCACCTCGAGCTTCGCTAAGAGCTTCGCATTTTTTCCAGTTTTGATTCTTCTTCCTCGCTAAACTCTTCGCCTTTCGAAGAATCATCATCCAGAACGATTTCCTTCTCCTCAGATAATTAGGAAGTATCTTCAACTCGATCTTCTATGTTATTCTGAACTTGCTTTTTCTTCTTTCAAATTCATTTTATTAGTTTAATTTTTTTATTCTTTTCTATGTTTGCAACTGCCTTTTTTTTTATTCTCTGGCAAATATAAACTTGCTTTTAACTTCTTCAACTACATTGTTAACAAACCCCATTGTTTCTAGTTTAATAAGAAAATTTTTGATTGAAAAATTTATTACTGTCGAATACGTTGACGTCATCGATCTTGCAGCCCTAGTTTGTTTTTCACATCTCTGACTAGAAAAATTATGTAGATTGAGGTGTTCAGGTTTCAGATGAGCTTTTTTTGTGTTTTAATGCATGAATCAATTTAACTAGCATGTGTAATTTCAACTCGACACAAGTGTGACAATTCAGGCAAATGAAGTTGTCTTTGAGAGTTTACATTTTACTTCTTTTTAGCTCGCCAAATTTTGAATAGAAAAGTGATGAACCAACTTTTGTAGAATTTTTCGGCTAATGAAGTCCTGGTTAAGAATGCAGCAATTCATAATTTTTAAGTACAGAGAAGTACCCACACTATTAAGTGTTCGTCTCAGAAGGTCTGTCACTTCTGGAGCACACATTTTTTCGGCTGACCGATAATTCATTTTATCCTCGGCTTTAAGATCTGATGCCGTTAAAAGATCTTTATCCTTTCCTTGCTTCTCAATGAGCTCATGAAGATGATTGGCCGTTATGGATTTGGTTCCTATTTTCAAAGAAATATTTTGCTTAAGCAATCTTCTTTTCAATTTTGTGAGAATGTGAACAAAGTCTTGGAGGCAAAGAAAATTGTTTATATCTCTGTTCAAATCAAACGAACGCCAAGGTTCATTGATTGTAAGATGATCATATGGAAATGAAGCTTTTGTTTGCATTGATTTGAGCAATCTAGTATCTCTGTCTGATGCGTGCTTTAGTATAGTGGTGCCGAACATCTCTGCGATTAACTTTCTCTGCCTCCATCTTTAATTTACATTTATATGTGTTTATTTGGTTTCTGTATCAAATATACTTAGGCAGAAAGCCGGAGTACCTGGAGTATCAGGTTGAGCCATTATGATATGACCGTAGTTTGACTCGAGAGATGCCTCAAAACAAGATTTGTTGTTTGCTTGGTTGTTGTTGCAATAAAAACGTCTTTTTTGGGAGGCCGTTTTTTAGTGGTAAAACAATCCCTAGAACCCTATTCGATTATATATCATGCCATTATAAAATTAAATCTAGTTTATTTGCTCGATTTATTGTTAGTCGATAGTTATTTTGGCATATTTTATATTAAACTCAGTATTTAGGAATTGTTTTTGTTGAAGGTAGTTTGACAATTTTGTCAAATATCTTTTTGGCTGTAGTGAAGAATAAGAGTGGATTAACGCGAGCGATAAACCACTGA
Organism: Pissodes strobi; assembly: GCA_016904865.1. Classification (NCBI taxonomy): domain Eukaryota; kingdom Metazoa; phylum Arthropoda; class Insecta; order Coleoptera; family Curculionidae; genus Pissodes; species Pissodes strobi. The sequence continues at coordinate 34,488 of MU182738.1, forward strand.
AAAGTTTATTGCTCGGTTTATTGTATAAATTTAGAAAAGATTTACAAAAGTCACAAAAATACCGAAAAATACTTAAATATTCCTAAAAGTTTACTAAAGTTTCAAAAAAGTATGCAAATTTTTAAAAACTTTAGACAGTTTATTAGTTTGAGAAGTCTCATTGTTGATAGAGCTATAAAGATATACTTACCCTCGTACTTACCTAAAAGGCAAATAGATAATCATTTAGCATCATTGTCCTGAAATTTGTGTTTTGGAGATTTCGCTACAACGTGTAAATCATAACAGACTTTTGACCTTTACGACCCGTGTGTCACCATCGAGGACCTCAGGGTTGCCAGGTGTCAGGATTTGTCGTGTGACCTCATGATATTCTATTTAATTTCACGATAGCCCATATTTATTCTCACATCTCACCAAATATTTTTGCAAAAAGCAAAGAAAATGGATGAACGAGCAGCAAAATTGATAGGAAGTGTCGAGTTGAAATTTAATCAGCAAAGTAAATAATTAAAATATTTTTATAAGTAAAATGGATGAACTAGCAGCATTATACGATATATAAAAACATAAGAAACATATTCTCCCAGGGCTCAAAACATATTTTCAGGTGAGTAATGTACAAGAATATCCAAATAAAAGTGAAGAGGCCTTATAACTTGTGTTATTTTTTAAGATGAAAATATTGGGTTAATTTGGATTAACTTGGATTATCAACTTCTAGAGATATTCACATACATACTAAAAGATGACTTCTTTTAATTTTATTGATCTAATTTTGCTGCTCGATAATTCCTTTTGCCGCAAAAAAATATTTAATATTTTGCTGATCAATTAAATATAAGCCTTTATTTAATTTGAAAAAGATCAAACAGACATACTTAAAAATATATTATATTTAATACAGACTCTAAAAACTTCAAACATTTTTTAGAACCTGATAAGATTTATTTTGGGGTTTTACAGCCAATTAAACTGTAATGTCTGAAATGTTCTCACTTTTTATCACACAAAATCATGTGAAATTTAATCAGTATGTACCAGATTAAAGTTTTATTTATAAAAATGTTAAAAGGGTAATTTTTATTTTCCAGTTTATTCATTGTGTCTCACTTTTCATGACTCCTATATTATAGCTCCGTTTATAGCAGTAGGTACAGTTGTACAGTTTTAATAAAATAAATAAATAAAAAGATCAGACCTTTATTTTTCCAGATAGGAAAAAATGTTAGGTATGAAATATTGAGTTAGCTTCGTTAACTTGAATTATTTACTTTTAGAGATGTCCATAAACATATTAAAAGATGACGCTTCGTTTAGTTCTACTGATCTAATTTTCCTGCTCGATTATTCTTTTTGCTGCCAAAAGACAAAACACCAAAAAATCAGGATAACCTCGCAATCATATTATCAATATATATCAAAATTTTGGGTTAACTTCAATTATTTGCTTTTAGAGGTGTTCATAAACATATTAAAAGATAACCATTTCTTTTAAATCTACTGATGGTCTAATTTTGCTGCTCAATTGTTATTTTTGCCGCCAAATTATTTTGTATTTTGCTGATTAATTAAATATAAGCCTTTATTTAAGTTGGAGACGACAAAACACCAAGATTTGAGGACAATTTTACATTCAAGCAGACATATTTAGAAAAATATATTATTATAATAATATGTTATATAACGTAGACTTCAAGAACTTCGATTTTTCATTTAAAAATTTAAATTTATTAACCCACAATAATATGTTGTTATGAAACGAGAAATTTCCTCTACATCGAATATGAATATATATTTTCCTAATTTAAAAGGATATATCCTGGAAGTAGGTAATGAACTTTGAAATTTTGATGTTAATGATTTCGAAACCTATTTAGAAAACTTTGGTCTAAAATATTTAAAACGAAATTAGGTAATGCTGGTTATAAATTTCCTAAATTAAGCACTTTGGGTTTTAATCTCTTATGTCTTCCACATTGGAGGGCCAATATGAAAAACACTTTTACCACAGGTTAGTCTAAATCGAGGTCTAAATAAAACCGAAATTAGCGAAACATTTGAAGGGTTGCTGCGAGGGGTGATTCTGTTCTCGCATTACTGTCACAAACTCACTCGCAATCGCCGAAATCACTATCGCAATCATTCGCAGTCGCTTCGCAATCAACGCAATCGCTTCGCAATCATCGCAATCGCTTCGCAATCCCCCGAAATCGATTCGCAATCCACGCAATCCTTCGCAGTCCTATCGCAATCCATTCGCAATCGCTCATAATCCACAAAAATGTTCGTTAAAATAGATGATATTAAGTACCAAAGGAGCGGTTACGTGCTAACTGGGTATAGTATTTGTCATAAACACGTATAAAAAATCGTTAGGTATTTTTCTCGGTATTTTTATGGTACGCGTTTGTTGACAACAATTGAATTCATTGTCGTGAATAATACAGGGTGTTATTTAAGTACGTAGCCAAACCTCAGGAGGTAATTCCTCGAGTGATTTTAAGATAAACATATAAACATATATCCGCACTGTTTCCAAGATACAGAATGTCAAACTTTAAAAAAAAATAGTTTTTTTTGGTAAAAATCTTAATAAGATTCTTTTGATCGATTTTGTTAAAATTCGGCAGTAGTATTTAGCCATAATTAATTATTTTTAAGTCCATTGGCGTCCCGGAAGTCACTCAATTTGAAAAATCATATATTTTTTTCAAATTTAGCAACTAAAAATACAACTTTCCTATCTCTTTTGTTATCTTTGTATCTTGCTTAGTTTTTGAGAAAAAAAATCACCTTTTTTGTGATATAGCCTAGGGACATGTAATAAGTAGTGGTGTTTATTTTTTTTCCCTAAAGAGTAAGAAAGATACGAAAATAATTCAAGGGACAAAAAAGTTGTATTTTTAGTTCCTTAATTCGAAATAAATACCAAAATTAGAAAGAAGTCAACGGCGTACACTACCGTTTTTTTTCTTAAACTTGAACACTCTGTATTTTGGAAACAATGCATTTCCGGACCTATGTTTATATAAACTTTTCGTCCTAAAGTCACTTAAAGAGTGAACTTTGGCCGCGTACTTAAATAACACCCTGTATAATACCAGTTCGTATACAGATTATCCCTTATACACTGCTAGCTATCTGACATGAACTATACTGGCATTGGAGTGGGAAATCTATACAGGGTGAAACAAATTTGCTTCTCACCATTAGGATCTCGGAAACCATCATAAGAGATATGAAGCCTGTTAGATGGGGGCAAAGTTGCGCAATTTAGGGGTCATCGATATGTCGTTGAGAAATTTAGAAAATTCCGACTACTTCCGGAGATATTCGTAGTAAACCGAAAAGCAGCTATTTCATTTTTATTTTTCCTGACTTTATTTGAAGATATAATATAACATGAATTTAACATTATTATTTGTTTATAAGATGGCAGTATCAAATTTTAATCTGACGTTTCGTGTCCGGGCCCCCATCATCAACTTCATTTCTTTAAATACAGACCTGGATTTTCTATTTAATTTTTTAGAAGCCTTTGTTCTCTCAAAACCAACGATGTCTCACACTTACTAATAAATCAACAAATCTAGATTTTTTCCATAAGAAATAATGTGTTAGACAGAGATCGGACAATCTCGAGGGCAATCTTTTCTGACTCGATTTCACTTATGAGAATATTTGTTACCGCTATTGGATACGTGTGATACATCGTTGGTTTTGGGAAATCAAAGGCTTCTAAAAATGAAATAAAAAACACAGGTCCGTATTTAAAAAAAAAAGTTGATAATGGGGGCCCGGACACGAAACGCCAGATTTCAAATATGATACTACCGTCTTGTAAAGGAAAAAAAATGGCAACAATAATGTTAAATTCATTTTATATTATCTCTTTAAATAAAGTCAGAACAAAATTAAAATAAAATAGCTGATTTTCGGTTTATTACGAATATCTTTGGAGGTAGTCGGAATTTTCTAAAATTCTCAACGGCATATCAATGACTTTTAAATTGCGCAACTTTGTCCCGATTTAACATCCTTCGTATCTCTTATGGTTTTCGAGATCCTAATGGTGAGAAAATAATTTGTTTCACTCTGTATTGCAGAAAAAATAAATTTGACGTTCCATTTAAAATTTGGCATTTGGCTATGATGGTAGAGAAAAATCTGAATGAGTGGCAACACTGCCGATATCATTTTGAAATCGGGATCTTAATTTTGTCGCAAAAGAATTTGTGGTTTCCAAATAAAACAGGGGTTTCCAAACTTATGCCACACTCTGTATGTGTTCCACTGCTACATAAATAAATCTGACGTATATTTAGTAAGACATTAATGTTTTACTCCCACTCGACTTTCCACTGATACACCCCTGTATGAGAAATTCCAGCACCATCAGTTTTAAATTTTTAATTAAGTAAACGATATTGTTGCGAGAAAAACCTACATATCGATTTTTATAAAGATATCTGAAATACATAATTTAAACTCGGTTTTAAAGATCATAGATAAAAATTATAATATGGCCTCCAAAATATTTTTTATATGTACCGAACCGAGGTATGAACACAGAAGCGCAAATGCGTAAAAATAGTTTTTATTTAATATCCTTAATATCTTAACTATGAATATGAATCCGAGTATGACTCTCGGTATGAATTCAAGATATAGAGGGGCAAACGGTAAACGAGGAAGACAGACAAGATATTGACAATGAAAATAATGCATTTGAGGATTTATAAGGTATTACCGAGGATATTACTGAGTTAAATATTAAGGAGCAAAAAGAAACAAAAGGAAGATCGTTCTTTTCTAGGTGTTAAAGTCAACAAAGAAATGCTAGTAATGAAATCCACTCGTTTATTTGCTCTTTTCTAACAAGTTAGCAAGACTTTCAAGCGAATTTGAAAAACAAAAATAAGAAGTAAAAGGATGATAAAATATCAACAAAGGCTCTATTGATATACGTTTGGAAAATTATTATGCAGTATGTTATTTACGGACATGGTACATTGGTAGAGTTGTAGAGGATGGATTGATAAGAGCTCCAACAAAATTAAATTCCTTAAAGTCGTCCCTCGACACCTATTTGGCAAAAGAGAAAAATGAAGACATTCAAATAGTGGAAAATAAGTTCACATTTTATGAGCCAATACCACTATTGAAAAATGTGCATTTTTATCTAAAACGGCATCAAAAATTAGAAATCGAACAGAAATTTAAGGCTGCAAACAATAGCTTCAAAGATTATTTGTAATTAAATGCACAAGTTCCTATTTCTGATTTTGGCTGTTTTTCTGACCTGCTATTTTTGAACTATAGACCATTTTAAAGTTAATTTATTGAGGTCAATTTTGCGTATTGGGGTCATACTTACCTATATTTTTAAGTTTTTTTTTGTATTTTTTGATATTCATTTTTTAAATATTTGTACCTATTTTGCATTAAAGCTGAGCATCAAAAAGCAGTGAAATAAGGCACCCTGTATACCGGGTGACCGCGAGATTACTAACCAGGCGTTTTATTTAATTATACAAAAAGATATCAATACGCAATATGGGGAGCTTACCGGCATGTCCATCAAGAAAAGAATAGGAGTAAAAGCAATAATTAATGGGTCACTTTCGATCCAACCAGAAATTATAGAAACTTTGTTATTTTAAATGAAACACCTACCTATAACACAGTTTCCATTACGTCGGGTATGAAGAAGTGATTAATTACTGTTTTTACGCCTACTTTTTTTCCTTATAGCCGTTCCTGTAAGCTCCCTAAATCTCTAAATATATATTTCTAATGACGTTAAAAACGCCTGGTCAGTGGTCAGTATAATCTCGAGGTCACCCGGTGTACCTATATAATTTTTGAACCAAAACATTCAAGAGATTTCCAAAAGGCCACAAATAAGCTATTTCATTTTGATGTTACCTAAAATTATCCTGTTCACAAAGTTGTCATAAACATGAATCCATTGCCAGAACCATGTCTCTGTGCTCATTGGTTTGTTTCATTATAATTAACAAAATATAGTAGATAAACTACCCTAGAACTTTTGTATTTCTTTTTTAATTTTTAGGATAGCTTTTAATCGGGGCTCAAAATTTGAACCTGGTTGATAATGTAAAATATTTTATCTCTATTTGAAGTTTTAACAATTCTAATTTCTATATTTTCATATTGAAGAATATTTCTAGTTTCCATAACAAACCTACCTATAGTTCCCTAAACCCGAGCGTAAAACTAAGTATACGTTTTGCAATTTGCAAGACACTTTAAAAGAACATGTAAACGCTTTCGCAATCTTTAGAAATCCCTCGCAATCCTTGTAAGTCTTTCGCAATCCTTTGGGAGTCTTTCGCAATCCTTGGGAGTTCTTCGCAATCCTTGGAATTCTCTCGCAATCTTATACACAAACTCGCAATCTGTCGCAATCCGTCGCAATCTTTCGCAATCCCTCGCAATCTTTCGAAATCCCTCGCAATCCCTTACTTTTCGCAATCTTGTCACAAATTTTACCCTAGTGACTACCCCCTCGGGTTGCTGTTTACAAAAGTTTGGTTTCAAATATTGGTGCTACTAATAATTGTTCTAATTTTATTATCACCCGAAAACTTGAGAAGTTCAGAAAGTCTTAAAAGTTCAGAGGTAAAGGTTTTCAAAGCTCATTCACATCGATAAAATTTGATTATAAGATTTAGAAATTTTGCGATGTTTTTCTCTGCAGTTTGGCATTCGGTTTATGGTTGGTATTACATTTCATGCCTTATCATATCACGAAAGCGTTAGAATTTGCAATCAATTCGGAAATGATTTCCTTATCCTATTTTCAATCGAGGTTTTAATGATTTGTTTACAGTGAATATAATGTACCCACTTATCACCTCGTCTGGTAAAAGTAAGTGGATTAAACCACTTGTGATTGCAATTATAAATAATTTTGAAATAATTAAGTTATAATTAAGAATATAAATATATAAATAAACTTATTTCTCCAAATAAATATGAATCCGAAACATGTTTGTCATTTAGTTTTGTCAGAGTTTTTGATGCCATAATATCTCAAATAAGAACAATGCGTTTTTTTAATTTTGGGCTTAAGTTATATTGATTCCCGCGACTTTAAAAACAATGTCAGCAGTGTTGCCAGACTTAACTTTTTCCCGATAATAATGCAAACTTTGTTTGTTTTTGAAATATAATTCTATCAATTATTTGACATTTTTTAATTTTACGTAACACTCTAGTATAATTTTCTTAAGACATCCTATAGCTAACTTAAGCCGCTTTCAAGTAAAAAAGAATTAAGTAAGTAGTTAAAGCGACCGTTTACTTGATGACCGAATGTCGAGGGGCCAACCGCTGATGGTATTTTGGTGTACACTAGCTTGGTATTTTTGGAATTATTTCGGTATTTTTTGGTAATATTAGGTATTATCTGGTAATATTTGGTATTATCTGGTAATATTTGGTATTATATGGTAATATTTGGTATTATCTGGTAATATTTGGTATTATATGGTATTTTGTCTGGTATTATTGGTATTTTGAGTGGTATTTTATGGTATTTCTTGTACAATTATCTAATATGAGCATGCGCAATAACTATGCATAATTCACAAGGCACATGTCGCAACGTCGCAATTACCTATTCGATGTCCGAAACAGTGTTGCCAATTGCCCGATAATTATCGGAATCTACCATAATTTTTGCTTGATCCTGATAATCGATAACTGCCCACTATCCAATGCTTAATTTTAAAAAGTAATATATACAAGAAGCTATATTCGGAAAAAATTCCAATGGTAATAATAATAATAATAATAATAATAATAATAATAATAATAATAATAATAATAAGCTCTTTATTTCCAACAGGCAAACGCCCAATTACAGGAAATTCACATACAAATTAAGAGCAAGTAATTCACAAAAATATTGTTACACAAAGAAAAATAATAAAAGATAAAATAAATAAGAGTTATAATTAAAATAAACTAGCAAATTAAACTAAGACTAAATATAAAGAATGTAGAGGAACCTTGAGAGGAACGAAACTGATCAAGAACTTTACGAATAACGCAAAGTAAGTTAAAGAAACTAAGAAAAAAACAAAATAATCCAAAATAAGAAGTGACAAAGAAGAAAGAAATGAAAACAAGGGAAATACAGATGAAAAATGAAGATGAAGAATGCGGAGATACAGTTAAAGTGGGAAACCCGAGGAGAAACCAGACGCCTCACGCAGATGTTTCAAAACGCTAGACAGGCTGCTGGTCTGTATATGAGAGGCGTTTGATACAAGATTAAAATTTTTGCACATGTTGTGAATGGGGCACTGGTATAGAACATTAGATCTCGCCAATCTCAGACTGAACGCGGGTTGTTGTCTAGCTGCTAAACGCTGTACATGAAATGTTATACTTTCCAAAAGAAAAGGACAATCGATCACATCATGGAGAAACTTATAAAGGAATATCAACGATTGTGAGTATCTGCGCGCAGACAGCGACAGTTTCCTGAATCTAGACAACAAAAGGTTACGATCAAACCCTCGGTCTGGGTAAATATCGTCCTCTCTGAACATAAGATATGTGAGAAATCGCCTCTGCACAGCCTCCAACCAATCAATGTGGCAATCATACCACGGACACCATACAAGTGACCCATAATCCACCCTTGGTCTAACGAAGGAGTAATAAAGCAGTTTGATAACAAAGATGTTGGTAAAATTTCTGCAGGATAATCTTGAATATTTTGGAGAAGTTACATGGATATAGGACGATAATTCTCAATAACTATTAGATCGCCCTTCTTATACATGGGACAGACTATTGCAACCTCGATTGCAACCTTCCAGGTTTCGGGAAACATGCCCAGTTCCAGGATCAGATTGAAGATATGACACTGGGGCTCGCACAAAACGATGGAACAGTCTCTAACAATGAAGTGGGATGCCGTCTGGGCCAGCGTGATCTTGTTTTAAAGTTAGTTGCTTGCTACAACTATATCATCAGTAGTTATTGGCGGAACGTCGATGATATCGGAATACTGCATTAACGGATCAATATTTGCAGGCTGGTGGGAATCTTTGTACACACTTTGAAAATAGTTGGAAAAAGCCGAAACGACACATTGGGGTCCGTGGTAAGAGTGATTAGTGTCTTTCATAGTGGCTGGAATGCGGGATTGAGCTATCTTGCTTTGAATAAAAGACCAGAAGTTTGATGGATCAGAAGTTATGCTTGTTTCGGCATGCCGGATATATTCCCTGTATCTTGTCGAAGCTCGATTTAATTAAGCTGCGCAAAGATTTGTATCTGGAGAGGTAAAATGTAGATTTATAAGTTTTAAAGTCACGATAGGCCTTTTCTTTTTTGAATACGTTGTCAATGAGTTCCTTGGTAAACCATGGAGGAAAGCGCCTGCGCCACGGAAGTGCACAGGTAGCGAATATAATATTCAGAATCTCATAAAAACTCTGACATGAGTTACCGACATCTGTGCCATTGAGAACAGGCGACCAGTTATTAAGGTGTAGATCATCATTGTTTACAGGAAAGTTGCCTATGTGAGGGAGGGCCGCTTGAAAATTAATCAGTAAGGATGGATGATACGGATCTTCATTAACAAGTGGTACGTCGTTTTTTTGCAGGAAAGTTTTAAAGTTGGGAAAAACTAGATCCCAACAGCGGTTGCGTAGCTATATTGTTTGTGGCGGTGGCTAATGTTAGGTGTATTATTTTATTATATTGGCGAAGGTTAAGTATTTCACTGAATCCAGTCAAAAGTCTGTGTTTAGCATTAGCAACCTGTACGTATTTGTTTATATTAATGTTTACATGTTTTGTTTAGAACATTAGTATAATTTTTAACTAAGAAATACCGTTACAAAAATAACAGGACAATAAACAATATAAATTTTATCCACTTTCGATTATTAAGCTGAATTTGTATTTTTTTTTATGGTAGTGACACACACTAAAGGGAGATCCTATGGCGCTCGACGAGCGGTGTGTTTGCGAAGGTGTTGATTGACACGGTTCTTGAATCGTTGTAGGTTGTAATTAGGGGGAAACAGATGTCCTGGGAGTGAGTTCCACAGTGATGCAGTGCGCCAGACAAAGGTGGTCTTATAAAGCGATGTTCTAGGTATTTCCAGTTGTACGCCGTACTGGTGCGCTTTTGCCGTCTGTCGTGACTGTCTGACAGGCGTTGCCAGGGGCGGCATGGGGCGGGCCAAACCCTGTGAATATCTGCCGTGAAAGTATCTGTAAAACAGGGACATCTTGGCCACAAGTCTGCGGTGTTCCAGACTATCCAGATTCCGGGTCAACTCCGAGTCGCCTACAAGACGTACAGATCTCTTCTGAATGGAATCCAGCGTCCAGCAGCTTTAGGGTGTGCTTTGGTGCGGCACCCCAGATGTTTTAGCAATATTCTAAGCACGGTCTTATTTGCGCTTTGTAGAGCAAGAGCAACTGCTGCGGTGTATACAGTTTTTTGTTGCGAAATAGCACAACAAGCTTCTGGGAGGCTGATTTTGCGATGTTAGCAACGTGGCCATGCCAGGACATATTGCTGTTGACCGAGGCACCCAGCAGTCCGATTGACGAGGATGAAAGAATGGTCGATCCTGATGCCGTAATGATGTCAGGGCCCGCCGTATTGGCCCTCTTGGTAAACGTGGCTGCTTGGATCTTTGCTGTATTGAACTGGACCAAATTTATGTCGCCCCAAATTTTAACTTTCTCCAGGTCTTGATTAATTGCTGTAATCTGCTCCTGTCTGTGGTGCCAAGTCTCAGTCGCTGGTAAAGGTTTTTCTGATCTAAATTGGGAGACAAGGGTACTGTCATCTGCAAAACTGTAAACAGGATTTTTCGTTTCGGTCAGCAGGTCGTTAATATAGATGAGGAACAGAGTTGGTGAAAGAATTGCGCCCAGATGCACGCCCGCGTAATTAAATTATTTAGGTATTATTAGGTAATATTTGGTATTTTTTGGTATTATTTGGTATTATTTGGTATTATTTGGTATTATTTGGTATTTTTTGGTATTTTTAGGTATTATTTGGTATTATTTGGAATTTTTTACGATATTTGGTATTTTTTTATATAATATTGGTATTTTCTGGTATTATTTGTCAAATATGGTATTTTAGTGTACAAATTCTAGTCAGCGGTTAACCCCTCGCCGAATGTTCAATTTAATAAATTTTAAATGTTTTCAATTTATTTTATAACAATTACAATAGATCATAAAAGGCAAAATTTCTCCTTTATTAACAATCATAGCGTTTCGAATGAAACTATTATTTTTATTTTTTAAATGGGTTATGCATCATCAGTTGTAATATTTTCCAATACTTATGTTAATTTTTTCACAATTCCTGCAAGGTTTTCATGTTCGACAGACACACAAAAAGAAAATCCTGTACCACTCAACGAGCGGTGCTTGTGCGGAGAAGATGGTGGAAAGTTTTCGGGAAAGACGTTATTCGGAGGTCCATTATAGAGCAAGGCATGCACTCCTCCAGATAAAGGAGTCCCGTAACAGCGACGTCTTATGTGTCCGCAACTGAATGGTATGATGGTGAGCAGCTTGTATCTGACGGGTGTCTCTGTTTGGCATAACTCTTGGCGGAATTATAAGTGCCAGCTCGTGCGAACCCATTCCGTAGTAGTATCCATGGTAATGAGATAGGTTCGCCACTTTTCTTCGAGGTTCAAAGCTATCAGGATCTCTAGTCAACTGTGGGTATACACAATACGGACCAATTTCCTCTGTATGGAGTTCAATATCTTGAGCAAGTGTTTGGGTGCCGAGCTCCACACATGGGAACAGTATTCCAGAGATGTTCTTATCTGAGCCCTATAGAGCAATAATAACTGATGAGGTGTATACAACACTATTTTGCTCTATAGTGTGCTTCACTTAAGATATGATTTCTACGTTGTGGCTTATGGATGAGGCTTGAGTCAGTACTTGTCCTGTCATTGATAAGTCAGGTCCTGCTATGTTTGCTTTTTTTTGAGAAGACCTTGAGTCAAGTAAAAAAGATTGTGCTGACATTTTAAATATTGTGAGGTATGGCAAAAGAAAATGTCTTTTCAAAGATCGTACAATGTTTGAAAATCATGGAGTTGTTAAAGATTTACGCAGAACAGGACGCTTCAAAACAGCATGTAATGACGAAAACTTCGTAGATGTTGTGCTTGTACGCGCTGTTAGGGTTAAACCGTAATATTGACCAAACCTATATTCGACTAATAATTAAATCTGAATGTCTATGTCCTTATAAAATCACATTAATTTATGAATTAACAGAGAATGAACCTGATAGGCGTCTAAAGTTCTTGAAGATTTTATCAAATGGATTCTTTTATTATATATGAGGCAACAATTGATCTTTCTGGTGAGGTAAACATGCACAATTACCGATATTGAGTCTTTAACAATCCACACTTGCGAAAGCCATTCACAATTTCCTCAAAAGGTTAATGTATGGGCTAGAATAATAAATACCTACTCGAAATAACCGTATTTGTGGTCCTTTCTATATAACAAAATTTGAATGGAGATAGTTATTTAAACTTACTTCAAACATAAAGAGTTCTTGCTTTAGAAAATTTATATCGTCATTATGAGACCGAAGGCTTTATTAGGAATATCTATCCAGAAATATGGAGCCCCTTCTTATTTTGCTTTTAACGTTCGCAATATCTGGGATCATCTGTTTGAAAACAAGTGGATGGGACGAAAAGTTATGATGGAATGGCCAACCCGTTCTGCTGACCTGACGCATCTTGATTTTTGTTTGTGGAATGACTTCAAGTCATCACAAAGAAGGACCAAACGTTTCTGTAAAATTGAAAATGCGCATAAAGTGTGCAATAGTAGTGATACCCGGAGAACATCTACAACTGGAGATGCGAAATAACAAAACCTATCAATACATACATACATATATAGAGCGAAAAAGTTGTACACACCTCATCAACACTTACTGTTCTATAAGGCCCAGATAAGACCATCTCTGGAATGTTGTTCCCGAGCTCGGCACCCAAACACTTGCTCAAGATATTGGACTCCATACAGAGGAGAGCAGTCCGTCTTATGGATGACCGAGAGTTGACTAAAGACCTTGCTAGCCTTGAACATCGAAGAAAAGTGGCGGACCTATCTCTCTGCTATCGATACTACTACGGAAGGTGTTCGAACGTGCTAGCACTTACGATTCCGTCCAGAGTTGTTTACCAAACAGAAACACCCGTCAGACATAAGCTGCTCATCACCATACGATTCAGTTGCTAAGTGAAGCAAGTGTAGATTTAGAGTTTTTCGAAAAGTTTCCATTGTAATGATTATTTCGAACTGCTAATATACCTACTAGGTTTACAATATTAAATAAATAATATTCTTATACCCATGGATTTTTGTTGTTTTGCATCCTATTACTTGTACCCGAGCTTGTACCTCAAAGAGTTAATGAAGAATATCCTTATGCTCTAACGCTAGCTCCAAAAGCTCTCCCAAATGAAGTGTGAAATTTTTCTGGTGAATAATAATTAAATACTAATTATTTTAAATTTTAATTCAAGTAATATTTCCCAGTCTATAAGCAGATTTGAAATCCCGTGATCCTCTTACGTCTTACGTCTATAATTAAAAATCCTAATATTTTATGAAGTTTTCAAGTAGATCTCGAAAGCTTTAAATACTCCTTGTTTATCATCTGCTTAAGCTGGGACTCTGGCAATGTCGAGCTTTTTAATGACACTGGAAAGTCTGCTCATAAAACTTACTTAAAAGCCGTCGTTTCCGATGTTATGAAGACAACTACTACTTATAGTGTAGGCGCTAACATAAATTCTTCAGAGCTGAAAATACCGGGCATCGTTTATAAGTGGATAACAGGGTTAGTGTGATTTAACAATGTTGATGTTGATTAGTAATAAATGTTATAATAGACATGTGGCTCTAGTTATATTCGAGCAAGTGTTAAAGTAAATGTTGACAGTTTATGATGACAGAATTATTTAACTCGAGAACTAGGATGAAACGATGAATATAACAATACATATAAATAAACTTAAAGTATAGTTCATAGAACCATAATTAAAACAAGTTCTCGTTTGGACGATTTCTGGATTAATTTAAATGAGTTCTATCTGAATTTCGTCAGTTCATTTAAAGTTTCAGCTTCATCATTTATCCAGATATTGTGTTGAAAAAATTGATTTATATTCTTCTTTCTAATATATTTATAAATTATTAAAAATAAGATTTTATACATGGCTTCATGGCAAAAATCAGATGTATTTGTTTCGATTCAGATTCCGAATCAGCTGACTTCGACTCCAGTTATGAGCGATTATCGATTTATTCTGGTGCATTTGCCTTTTTGCCATCTGCGTCAAGTAGCACACACACAAAAGAAAAAATCCTATACCACTCAACGAGCGGTGCGTGGACGGGGAAGATGGTGCACGTTGGACTTAAAGCACTGTAGGTTGTAGTTTTCTGGAAAGATGTTACTTGGGAGTCCATACAAGAGCGAGGCAGTCCTCCAGACAAAGGAGTCCAGCAACAGCGACATCCTATATGTTCGTAACTGAATTGTATGATGATGAGCAGCTTGTGTCTGGAGTTATTGTAATAAGTTATTTACTCAGCAGTACTGGCATATAAATCCTTGAACTCGCATTATTCTGGGTTCTCAGCAAATTCTCTTATGGAATAATTGCTAACTAGGTTTTATCAAAAAGTTTTTAATAATTTCTTATACAGGGTCTTTGCAGTCTTTACACCTCGATATTCAGTATTTAAAGTGAAAATGTGGGAAACCTCTCGGACCTCTCGATATATTTAATCCTTTTTATTTTCCGTCCTTGTTGTTAATGCCAAACGTTACAAATTGCTCAAACTATTACGTTGAGCACAAGACACAAACTTCTGACAAATTTCCAAAGACTTTTCTTACATTTAAAAATACTGCTACGGTTGACAATTTAGTAGTTTATTTGTTATTAAAGAAAGAAAATAGGTAATACATCTGACTGGTTTGATGCTAACCTGAGGGAAATGAAAGAAAAACTTAAAACTCTTAGCCTTCTCAATATACAAAATCCTATGTTAGTTACTAAGGAAATGGCCAATTCATATAAAAAACATTATAGGGCTGAATAACATCATAAATAATTCCTCAAATAAGTCACAAACTATGTGGAATATCATAAAATCTCAAAGTAGCATTTCTTCCCCTTCTCAGGAATGTTCTAATCTTAATTGTCAACCATTTAATTATTATTTTGTTAACATAGCAGAAAGCGAGGCAGAAAGTATTGTCCAAAACCTGCCATCATCACAACAAACCTTTTCTGACTACCTGGTACAGGATTTCTCTAATATACCAAAATTTTAATTTAAAAATATTACAATTAGTATGATAAATGAAAAAAAAATCATCCCTAAAAAAACAAAAACAGCAAAGACTGTTATTAAATAGACTCAAAAATCATTATACATCTAAAAAATATAATCAGTAAACCATTAGCAAATCTTTTTAATGAATGTATCACTAACAACTATCTTCCAAACATCTTAAAAACAGCAAAGGTTATACCTATCCATAAAAATAAAGGTAGTCCGGACAGTGAGGGAAACTATCGTCCAATTTCCTTACTGCCGATAATTTCAAAACTTTTGGAATCCCTTATGAAAGATCCAATAAATGAATATTTTGAGCTTAATAACTTATTTACTCAAAGCCAATTTGGATTTCGCAACAAAAAATCTACAACTCTTGCTATAAACAAACTAACAGAATATGTTGCATATGGCGTCGAAAAAAAAAATAGATACATATGCTTCTTTCTTGAACCTAACGAAGGCATTTGATTGCATTTCACAATCAATACTCTTTAAAAAACTTGATTACTACAACTTTGATCAAGGCAGTCTTGCCTTCGTCGAGTCCTATATGAGGGACAGAGAGCAATACGTATTCTTTAATAATATAGAGTCCAAAAGACAAAAAATACAGTATGGCGTCTCACAAGGTTCGGTATTAGAACCTATGCTGTTCCTTATATACATAAATGATCTTCCCAACTTTACCAACGTTGTTGAACAGATTTTGATTTTGTTTGCGGACGACACGACCACCCCGCAACACTATCATCCGTCTGAACATGAAATAACTAAAAATCTTATAGCTGAAAAGCAAGAAAATATGGAGAACTGGTTTGTTGTGAATAAACTTAGTCTAAATAACAGCAAGACACAAAATCTAACTTTCTCGCTTAGGTCAACAAAACCCATTTTACCATCGAAAGAGTCAGTAAAGTTCCTTGGCATCCACCTAGACCCAGGGCTAACTGGGGAAGTTCATATAATTAACTTTTATTCAAAGCTATCAAAAATCATCTATTTAATAAGAAATCTATCAAAAATTGTATCCAAATCAACCCTTTTAACAGCTTATCATGGTTATTTTGGCTCAAATATGTCATATGCAGTGTTGAATTGGGGTCATGCAGCCAAGGCTGAACAGGTCTTTAAAATGCAACGACGATGCGTCCGAGTCATTGCGGGTCTTAAATACAGGGACTGCTGTAGAAACAGTTTTAAAGAACTGAGAGTACTAACATTTCCCTGCATCTTTATACTTAATTGTTTGATCTATGTCAAGAAAAATCAATCAAACTATGTAACTCACGATGATGTTCACTCTTGCGTTACTCGAAACAGGCATAATTTGATTCCCAGCTACCACAGAGTGGAAAGATCGAGGAGGGGTGCAGGTTATTATGGGATTAAATTCTTTAATGCACTTCCTACAGAAGTTAGATCTTGGTGAGAGATAGTTCAACACTACAATTAAGAAATATTTGCTAGAAAATGCATTCTATTCTTTTAAAGAATACCTCACAAGTAACTTTGAAATATAATTTTAATAAAATGTTAATAACATTTTAAATCTGTTCTAGTCTCAGTCTGTAATCAGATATATTTCGATGTCTTGTTTTAGCTTCTATATAAGATTGTGAATTGTATACATGTCAGTTTTAAATCTTAATGTAATTGTATTCTCTGTTTTATTTGTGGAAACTACTAAAATTGTTGAATATTTTATTTTATTGAAATGTGATTTGTTTGTAAGCCAGTTATAAGACCAACACACTTGGCAATTGATTTTAATTTAACTTAATAAGTAATATTAGTTACTTTCTTTATATATATTCCTGACTTGTAAAAGCACATTGTGTAATATTTACCAATAAACAAAACTAAACTAAATTAACGATCCCAGCATAACCTGAGGGCTGACAAAAATAAACTGGAAAAGTATAAAAAAACTAGTTTAACATAGACACCTTGCTAACCCCTTTCTTTAAGCAAATAATAAAGCCCGAGTAATTACAGCTTTAAAGGATCCACTTGAACATCTCGTGAAATATTAAAATTTTTAATTATCCGACATAATGAAACCTTTAATTTCCAGGTCGCTGTGGCTATCTGAAGAGCCGGGATTTTAAAAAAAGAATATAAAAACAAGTAACTTTTCCATGCCAGAATTCATGCTATGCGGCAACTTGTTGAGATTGTGTTTTTGGTAGAAATAGGAAGGTTTTTCCAAAAATAATTGGCCTTCTACGTATGCTAGTTTATGAATTCACTCAATTATTTTGATTTAGCGTAGGTATGTATTTTGAGTTCCAGCTTAATTTGACAAAATAATTTTTCTAATATTTTCAGATATATAGATATAGTTTGGTGATGAGCCCTAAGGCAAAAGCTATTAAATAATATAATAATGTAACATTGAGTATACCATAAAGCTAATTTATGCTTGAAGGTAATAAACTGATCTGGATTCATATGCCTGGAATAAGCCCCAGTGAACATATAGAATAACCATGTGCTTGTCTAAAAGAATATGCTAAACTTTAACAGAAAATATCCACATATGTTAGTCAAAGTTTTCCAATAATTACCAACTCAAATTTCATTTTCACCCAATGAGCACTGATTACACTGACAGCAGAGGTACTGCCTTTCATTCGTTGATAAATAAAAATGAATTTCCTATGAGTTACTACATTGAAGAAAAGGAGGCATTAAGCATAATCTATAATGAAGCTCCGCAATAATCTAAACAGGCCTAGGCTATACATCAATAGGAAAGCCACGACCAAACTAGAAGAAATGAAAAAATTGCACCTTTGACGCAGTAATTCCGTTAATCGAAAGAAGCTCATGTCTAATTGTCGATTAGATTTGGCATAATCAAAGTAAATACAATAATATATATAATACTAAAAACATTATTAAAGGAACAGTTAATAATATAATTAACAGAATATTAGAACAACGAAACATTAACAGAACGATAAATACTAATTTTCAGAGTTCTTGAACACAACACATTTGACGAAATTGTATTCATGACTGTTTTACCTTTTAACAGAGATGGGCAGTATTGCCAGTATATTAGAAATGTGGGTGGTGCTGATATATTTTTCTTTTAACGAACTTTTTTTTTGAGGATCCATGGATACATGTCAAGTCATTTTCAGAAAAATGTTCCCTTATTATACAGACGCACTTAAAAACTTTTAAATTTCGTTGTCTCGATAAAAATTTAATTTTGTCTAAATCATCTTTATTTTCGTTACTTTCGTCAATATTCTCAGAACCACCTGTTATATCTTCGTTTGTATTATCTTCATCTTCGGAGGTAATTAGACTTGTTTCGATGTTTTTTCTTGGAATAAGCTACAGTTATGTTCACTGAGGTTCTGTGTCATTTTCAAATCATTTCTCACCAAGCAGTTCTTTAAGAGCATTATTGTTCATGTCTCGCCTTGAAACTTGCTGGATGTCTAAAATTTTACCCCATACTTTAAATTTATTAAGTTAATGTATACTTGTAGCAAATAATCCATTTGTAAGGTTTAGTCTTAGGGCTTGCTCGGTATAAACAAATTTTTAATTTACTCTGACCACAATGGTATAATTAACTACATTAAAGTTAGTGGACTGTATTAAGATAGGGTGGTGGGGGTTTTATACATACGTTGTGAATTGAAACTAGGTAGGTAGGTTCACTAAGTACTTTAATAGTGTAGTTGTAACTTGCATTAAATACAAAAATATATACAATTTATACAATGTCTACACTACTTGATGCATTCAGTATTTCACACACAAAAATAAATATACAAAAGGGTGCTTAATTAAAATATCTACTAAAAAGTCTTGATTTGTTGATTTAAAATGAGATTTTTGTCTTTAAAATTTCAAATTCCTTTCACTCTACAAATACCTTGATTTCCTAGTTTCTCTACTATTATCATATCCAGGGGTAGCCTATTTAATTTCACACATTGGATTCCATCTGCTGGGATTGGAATGGATTTTCTCTACTGCCAATTTGCAGATGCCATTTTTACACGCCACGATTCTGTATTGTCTTTGAATTGCGTTAAAAACGCCCAAACGAGGTCTTTGTCCAAGCGTGAACAAGGTAACAGAGGTACACTAGATATTCTACAAATATCTGTGCATACAAAAGGAGAAATTGGTCCAAAAGGAATCTGACCTTTGGCCAGAGGGAGCGACAGCACGTTTTGCTGCTAGTCGAGTGAACGCTGAACTGCACTAGCTAGAGAGCGGTGACTGGACTGATCTAGCACGCTTGAGTGTTAGCAGGGCACTAATAAAACTAATTTCTTCTTCTAGCTGGCTGGTTTCTAGACCAAATAAAGTGGGAAATGGCACAAATGCCGAATTCATTTGAGATTGAAAGGGTAGAAACTGTTTTCTTTATTTATTTGACACATTATTTTTGCACAGTACTGACGGAGACAAAGATCTATTAAATTGAAATCGGTTAAGAACGATTGCCTTTACGAGTGAAAAGTTGCTATATTGTAATCTACAGTACCGGTGTACAGGTTCGGACTAAGGGATCGTAATGAAAAACTGAAATATGCTGCTTTAAATGCACCAATTGAGTTTTACCCGGGGTGAAATAAATCTATTTTGAGTTTAATTACGGTTCATTCATACTACAGACATACAGGGTGTTATCACCAAACTATACGGTGAAAAACGATAGTTTATACACATGTTGGGATGTATTCCCAGCAGGGCTGATGATTCATCATCTCCAGGCCCATTGTTTGTTTGTAGTGCGACAGTATCCATTTTTTTCCAAGGCTGACTTTAAAATTCCAGACGAGGATATACGTTTCAACTTGTATTGAACCAACACATCGGGCCACGCCACTAGGAGTTTGACACAAGACAATAAAAATTAACTTGATTTTCTCGGGATAATCAATAACTTAATTGTTAATGTGATATGCCAAGTTATCTCCAATAAGAACTTTTCCTTCTTCTAATCTTCTAGCATGAGGAAAACATTTAGAAAAAAAAACCATTCTTTGAATGTTACGTTATCCATTCAACTATGCGATGCTTGATCTACAACTGTGAATTTGAAAAACATGGCAGTCCTCTAATACCTCCCTCTTAAGAATTATACAAATGTTGGCTCTTGAATATTACGTACGGAGGTAATCTTAGAGGTAGAAATATCCCGTCGGCAGAATCGCACATTCATTGTCTTATTATAGCTGTTTGAGGATCATCACCCACACTGGTATCGCCATAATTAAATATGTTGGGAGGTGGGACTTCAATTAACGTCTGTTCCAAATTTTCGAAGTGATAATTTAACAACTGCCTGTTAACCTTAGCCCTAGCTGTACTGATATTCCTTGAAATCCGCTGAGGATAAAGCCTTTGTGCCTCTCCAAAGGGCTTAAGGCCCAGTATTTTCCTGGAAGATTATTCGCGAACATACCTATCACGAGGCCTCTCCCACCTAAGTATATGTGTGCAAACGAATCTCTAGCAAATCCAGTGGAAATCCCCAGTCACAATATTGGAATGCAGAATTAAGTGTAGCTTTTTCTTCAAGTTTCATAAATACAGGTTCTCCCCCAGCTTTATTACTATGTCTTTCATGGCACTTTTGTTTAAGGTTCCAATTGGCAACTTGTATTCTTTACTAGTCGCTGTCCTGGAACATTGCCTATCCGCAATTCTTTCGAGCGCTTCATTTATTGGGCTTCAGTATAGCTTCGTTAGGTTTGGGTCTCAGGCTTTCCTTCATAATTGCAAACCATCTAATAGTAAAGAAACAAGCTACTTAGATATATTTATAAAAACAAACATGACATATATCAAGAGCGTCCCAAAATACCATCAAACACGTCCTGGTGCTTATATCAAAGTCATCCTATTGGCTTATTGATCAATTTTTAAATCCTATGGAAAAAGGAATGTGACGATCAAAATGCAATATGCTCCTTTACCTTCTCCACATTAATTGCTAAGTAAGTAAGGTTATTTTCATTTTTATACAGTATTCCATCAGACCAAAAACTATTGTAATAAAATAATTACTGTTCCATTTATGCCACATATCTTTACTATACCTGAATGGGAGCATGATACTCACATGTATTACGTGGTGGTAATAAAAATGGCTAAAGTTTTAATATTATGGTAATCTTAGCAAAATGAGAATACACATCTTAAAATTAGAAATCGTATCCGCTATGGTCATCAACAAGATCGTCAACAAGTTTCCCGATTAGGCACTTATAAAAGGGATTATTGATTTATTAAAATAGAATTAGAACTCGTCTTCTAACACATGACAATATTTTACAGTCTCGTTAGAAGCTCGTCGTAAGGAAATCATGGGAATCAAATATAGAATTACTGAATTAAGCCTAATCCCTTAAGTGACTTACAGCTGCTTAACATTTTTTGGGTAGGTCATTGATAAGATTACACAGTTGAATGAAGATTTATGTCGAATGTTTCGAGTAATAATACAAATAAATAAAAGCGATTATATTGTCGTGAGAATTGAGAATTATTGCTTTAGGAAGAAAAGTTTCTGAATGTAATGTAAAGCAATATGAATCATCATGTTATATTTGATATTCCTAATTTCTCCACTGCTTCTCAATCTTACATGCCAACCACCTCCTGATTCGCATACCTCTTTTGTAGCCTGCCAAGTTACAGACAGCTACATTTATCGATAATCAAAGTTTGGCTGTACTTTGGACTTCACCCGATTAACATTGATCTATTTCCGATTAGTAACAGAAATTTCGCGTACTTCTTCTAGACGTTCCGGGAGTCGCTGTAAGAATCAACTTCATCATTATAGTAGTTTTTCAGTCAATCTAGTTATGTCCACTATAACGATGTTTCTGATATAATTCTTTTAACTCGTTCGCAGTATATGCCTTCTCTAGCTGTTTTAAGAATAAAGTTTCTATTATCATCTCTAACTTCTTCCATCCTGGACATGTAACCAGGCTTAAGCATAGGGTCCAATTATGTAACTCTATTTGATAATGCTAGGTTTTACTCAGCGGTTTCAACACATTAATAATTAAAGGTGTGGGTCTATGAATTGTCAGTTAGGTGAAGGCGCCACTAAATTTGTAAGTGGGAATACTTATCAATGATTTTTGCACATTGAAATCAGGACAGTAAAATTTAGAAACATACCATAGACAAGAATATTATAAAAATTGATCTTAGCTTACCAAAATAAACATCTGGATTCTAATTAAACTATTTATTCAAAGATGAAAAACTTACATAAATAATTTAAAGACCATTAATTAAGTTTAGGGTATCGCTCAGAAAATGATGAGAAGAGTTGTATCTTGTCTAGATTATCAGACTATTATTAAACTATGTCTCTAAGTTTTAATCTAGGTCCTATATCCTTAAGATTGCATAATTTTGGTTTGGAATTAGTTTTAACTGAATTCTAGAGGTCTTGATTAATCGTAGTTAGTCATAAAGTACCAAAAATAAGCAATATTTATTAAACAAACAAATCTAAATTAATCCCATGGCGGCGGTAATACCAATATATCAATAATCCGTTAACAGAGATCTATTAAATCAATGAATTTATCTATTAAGTAAGTATAGATATGCCTAGCCGGAAAGTACCTACGGGGAACACGAATGGAGCTCAGTTCGATACCAGTATTAAGGTAGAAAACAAAAGTTGCAAATAGCAGTTATGTGAAACAAATTACTGCCATTAGGCTTACAACCAATTACAGTAAAAATAAATAAATTAATTATCATGACATAACAAGATGAATTCTCTACTCGAGATAATATCAGACATTATGAGTAATGAAGAAAATAAGTATCTCCTCAGCAATTAAGGAGTAGATATGACACATGATATTAGATAAACTACAACTATTTATCGGTAAGTTCGATAAGCAAAAACGGTAAGATCAGTAAACGAAAACGAGAAATAATGAAAATATATACGATATAGAAAGCAAGCGACCTACAGTCGTTTAACAGTAACTTCACTAATAACAATAATATATAACGATAATATATTCGATATAGAAAGCAAACGACCTACAGTAAATTCATTAATCAAAAAGATAAATAGCAATAATAGCGATAATAAGAGGTCATTAATAAAAAAAGGTAGATCCTACTTATATCTAGTAGATTTGCAGACACTGGCATTTCCTGCAAAGCTTCGTCTCCACCGTGAACGGTTGTCCAGCCCCAAAAGGAAGACATTCTATCCGACGTTAACCCAAAACAATTTTAACCATCTAAAATAGAAACACTAGTGTCCAATATACCTTTAAAGGAAGATGTCACCAAACTATTCGTTACACATCGATTTTAGGCAACATGACCGATCTTTTCAAAAAATACACACTCTAGCTCATGAAAATTAATGCAACGACACAATCAGACGGTATTTAGACTTGATGGTCAAAAATAACAACGATAATTTTAAGTATACAAACTCTCTGCTCGCTTTGAGTGTTCAGACGAGAAAGGCCTCGGCCATTCGCCAGAGAAAATATATACGGCATCTATCAGGAAGGTGCTCCGAACGGAGACATCAATTTGGAACATGATTCCACGACTCTGGTGCATTGTACTCGGAAGTATCGACAACACACACAGGCCTCTATGGATCACTGACTGAGAGTGAGCTTCCGGGGATCTAGAAGGAGAGCTATATAGTACCTATTTTTAAATGTGGAGAGAGGGAATGTGTAAGTAATTATAGGAGTATATCTAGACAATCTGCTATCCCTAAGTTGCTCGATGGCCTTGTGCACGATTAATTGGGCTGGATGTGTAAACAGTTTATTGATTCGCGTCATCACGGCTTTGTCAGCGGGTAGGTCTACCGTTTCCAATTTGTTTTTTTGTGAGACTGTCCTGCTGAGCGCCTTGGAGAGAGGTTGTCAGGTTGATGCAATCTACACTGACTTCTCCAAGGCGTTTGAAAGGGTGGATCATAAATTACTCGTTGCCAAGCTTAGAGTGATTGGCTTTGATGAGCTGTCGGTGAGGTGGCTCCAGAGTATGTTGGTGGGGCGCACACAGAGTGTTAAGATTGGAAACTTTGAATCTCGTATAGTTTAGGCTACTTCAGGTGTGCCCTAGGGTGGCCATTGTGCTCCGCTATTGTTCAGCCTGTTTCTTTGTGACATTGATAGTTATCTTGGGTACTGTGAGTACTTACTTTATGCTGATGATCTCAAAATGTTTAAAGTTATTGATCATGAAAGCGATTCCACATTGCTCCAGCGCTCTTTAGCAGCTTTTTCAGGTTGGTCGGAGATCAATGGATTATCCCTGAATGCTGACAAGTGCTTTTCCATTAGCTTTTTTAAACACAAGAAAAACTGTTAGAACTACTTATAAAATTAATGGTCATGATTTAAATGTTGTCGATTTGGTTAAGGATTTGGGGATTTATCTTGATTCGGAAATCACTTTTAGAGATCATATTAAGTATGTAATGAGTAAAGCTTATCAGATGTTGGGGTTCATTTTCAGAATTGGCGGAGACCTGTCGGTGAGCTCACTTCGCTTACTGTACTGCTCCCTGGTTAGATCCCATTTGGAGTACGCTTCAATTGTGTGGTCACCTTTTTACAATGCTTACAAAGTGCAACTGGAGGGAGTCCAGCGTAAGTTTTTGAGCTGTTGTGCCTACAAGCTTGGTGCAGCGGATGATATTGATGGGGTCCGGCAGATCCTCTGTCTTCAATCACTTGAGGACAGACGAAGACTCTGCGACTTGTATTTTGTATATAAGTTGATTAAGTCATATTGACTGTCCTCATCTCTTAAAATACCATCTCCAGCTCTTAGGAAGTGTGAGATCTTCTCACTTGGTACCCATAGGGTTAATTACGGTTCTCATTCTCCTCTTACCCGTAGCCTTGCACTTCTGAATGCTCATCCTGAGATTGATCCTTTGGGAGGCTCATTTAATAACTATCGTTGCCCTAGCTTGCGGTCAAAGCTATAGCTTGATATATTTATATATTTTTTTTAAGATTCACATATGCTATTGTTACGTGAATGTTAATTATTTTAAATGTAAATTAGAAATGGGGTATCCCGTATATTGATAAATAAATAAAATAAATAGATAAACACAAATCGACTAGTAAATGGAAAAAATCGCAATATTGGGTTTTGTAGCATTTACACCGTTACAAAATCACCTGATTCGCATACCTCTTTTGTGATGAGAAAATAAAAATGGAGGTACAATATTCAACGGTAATGTAAGGTAGGTACTTTAACAAAATAGAGTGTGCTTTGAGATCTGGTACTATCAATACCATCTAAAAACAATTGAGCCAATAAGTCAATTATGGAATCTACTAGAATGGCTTCAATTTAGCTGCACTGATGCTTTTAGGTTATTATAAAATTTTGTTCGAAAAAACCTCCAAGATCCAAGAGTACTGCCTGGAAATGCGATCTATGTACCATACATATTAACTACAGGTACTACCGACGAGACGAATCTACCTCTTGTCTTGTCTTATAGGCTCGAGAGGAAACCTTATTTCGTCTCATCGATAGAAGCTAATTCTCGCTCGAGAGACTCTTTCTCATTTCTCGTTTCTCCCAAGTTGGACGTTTTGATGCGTATATTGGTTGAGAAAATTTCCATTATAATATTTTGTACATATATTGTGATGTTTACTACATTAGCTTATGTTAATATAAGTGTATAGGTTCTTACTCATATTTTCCTTTTCTAATCACTTTAAATGGGAAGATCATCTAAATTAAGGCAGGATCAAGAATATCAACATATTAGTCAAGGCCTTGTCTCGGTTTGGGAGGAATAACTCCCGGCCTTGATCTAGTGGTTTATTTATAAGTCTCTGCCTCGATTTAGGATCCAGACTAGTTTAGTGATCTCCCCACTCGTGCGCCTGTCGAACAAGATGTAAGTTGATAAAATTTATTCAAAATTGTATACTATCACGAACAATATTTCGTGACGCCACGCCTTGGTTGGCGTGCGAGCTATGTAGCTCAGATTAGGGATCAATCTACGTCAGGTGAGAAGACATGATAAAAAAGGCACTTTGGTAAAACAATATAAATGTCTATTTGCCAAAAGTTTAATGAATTTGCCCTGTATCCGATTACTAAAACACCCATGTTCTTTTGGTTGAGGTATGGTTTGAATTGATCTCTTGGGCTGTAAGTTTTACTTGAAGGACTTGGTTGCATTTATTTTTATTATTTATATTCCACCTAACTCTCCCGCTAACTCACACCAGAGCCTATTTCAATATTTCTCTATATATGAACCTATTCAGAACAGCAAAGTTATCTTTATTGGGGACTTCAACCCTAACTCAAATACAAAAATAACTCAATTAAATGATTTCTTAGCATTGTGCGACTTTACACACTTCAATACTCTCTCAAACGCTTGGGGAAACTTCTTGGATCTTGTTGTTGCTAACATTGAGTGTGAGGTAACTAGGGATCAATCACCCCTGGTTCCTGAGGATCCTGCCGACCCCACTCTTAATGATACATTTGATACGCAGCTCAGGGCAGATACTGGGTTTCGAGACTTTCCATGTTCCACCACAAGTAGAAACTATCAATAAAGCTAATTACAACTTAATGTATCATCTACTTAGTGTCACTGATTGGAACTTTATAATTGATTAGCCAAATGTTAATATAACGGTTAATCACTTCTATGATAGACTTTATTACATTCTTGACCAATCTGTCCCCTTATATGCTGTGAAGTCGGCTATAGTTAAGTACCCCACCTGGGATACTAGAGACATTATTAACAGTCTGAATAAGAAGGATCAACTCCATTAAAGATACAAAAGGTCTGGATCAAGCTTGGACTACCAAGCATACTCAAGTAAAACACGGATTGTTAAGATGTTGATCGGCATTGCTGAATCATCTATCAGGAGCAATCATAGGCACTTCTGGAAATACACTCAACAAAAACGTAATAAAACACGTATTCCAGGAACATTGACCCTCGGTCAGATTTCCCTTGATTCTCCACAAAGTATAGTAGATGGTTTCGCTGAGTTTTTCAGGAGTGTTTATGAGGTTTCTTCTGACTTTGACTTGGATGGTCTAAATGAGCCTGGCAATTCCCAAAATATCCCTATCACTCACGTAACTGAATCTGAGATCATCAAAGCACTAAAGAAACTGAAGAACTCACATACCTCTGGTCATGAATACCCTCCTTCATCTTGCGTGACTGTGCTCAATGTCTCACGGTAACATTGCACCACATATTTAATATGGCGATACAGACCAACATGTTTCCTGACCGCTGGAAAATAACTGTCTATCTGATCTGATCCAATGTTTAAGGGTGGGGATATAAACAGCATCTCAAATTATAGGCCAATTTCTATTTTGTCCAACTTCTCTAAGGCCTTTCAGGTGTGTATATTTGATAATCTCTTCCATCAGGTTAAAATTTTAATTACTCCTGCTCAACATGGATTTTTTACTAAACGCTCAACTGTAACTAATTTGACTAGCTTTCTAAATGAAGCCCATCAAGCTCTAAATGAAAAAAAAAACAACTTGATGTCATATACACGGATTTCTCGAAGGCATTTGACAAGTTGGATCATGGCCTAATTGTTTAAAAAATGTTCAAAATTGGTTTTCATAATAACCTGATAAACCTACTTATCCCTTATGGCAGGGCCCAGTTTGTTGAATACAATGGTTTTCAGTCCATTGATTTTAATGCGACCAGCGGAGCCCCTCAGGGAAGTAATCTCGCTCCTCTGATTTTTGCCATATTTGTCAATGATATTACCCAGAACATCTCGTCAAACTGTTTATTGTTTGCAGACGACCTCAAACTGTATAGAATTGTCAATAACATACAGGATTGTACAGAGTTACATAAGGACATTGATACACTATCGCCTTGGTGCAGTAATAATAAATTACATCTTAACATAAACAAATGCAAATCGATGATCATCTCGAATCTCAATCACGAATTAAACTGTAACTGTCAATTTGAATCCAGTGATCTTTCCAGTGTTGATTCAATCAGAGACCTAGGGGTCTTGATTGGCAAAAAAACTCTCATTTAATGACCACATTGATCATATAGTGCAATCAACATTAAAAACCCTAGGGTTTATCATTAAGTATACAAAAGAGTTTGAGAATTTGGACAGTCTTATCACGTTGTTCAACTCTTTAATAAAATCTAGATTGCAATATGCTGCTCTGGTGTGGTTTCCGAGTCATCAAGTACATGTGGACAGGCTCGAATATGTTCAACGGCGATATCTAAAATATCTAAGTTTCAAACAGGATGGGTTTTATCCTCCAAGAGATTTTGATCAACAGTTATTATTTAAAAAGTTCAACTGCCTTTCTCTCAAATAAAGTACAATTCTACAAAGCAAACTCTTCCTGTTTAAATTATGTAACAATCTTGTCGACTCTGTTGATCTTCTTAACGGTCTTAATTTTTATGTACCAGTAGTGAACACACGTTCATACCGCAAATTTTATCTAAAATATCTTGCCAGAAGTAAGCCTATATATCGAGCCTGTTCATATTATAATGCTCTGCAGAGCAGCATTGATATAGACTTATTTGTAGGTTCAGTCAAATCTTTTAAGAAGAAAATCTTGCCAGTTATCTATACTCTATAAACCCAATTTGATTGTGTTATTTTCTTTTATTACTTTTGTTCTGTGTAATTTTAATTTTAATTGGCATTTGGTGTGATTTGGTGATTTGGTTCTTATGGCCGAAATATATCATATGTGTGATTTTCATCTTATTGTCTAATTGTCTAATTTTTAGGATTAAGTGTCGTTGGTGTCTGATTTATTAATTTTTTTTTATATACATAATTTAGGTTCTAGTAAGTTCTACTAAGTTTTGTTTACATGTGCATTAATTGTTTTTTATTGGCATTATTCCTGTTGGACAATAAAGAATGGAACTGAAATGTTTATAGGTCTTGGCCCCTGTTTTATAATAAGGTTCTTTAAGACAGACGTATTTTAATTTACGGCTAGCTTTGGTTATTTCACTAGGCAATTATTTAATAATTCGTAGTTTATTTTAATTTCACTCGGTACTTTAAGGCACTGTAATTATTTAAATTTTAAAATCACTTAACTTAGTATTTTGACAGATCTATCGCAGATTCGATTTGAGTACTTTAGACGGGTAGCCCCCAAGAATCCGCGCTTCTGTGAGCATCACTTCTTGAGTTAGGTTTGAGGTTTAGGATATCGGTAGAACAACCAAAACTTACATTTCTATGAACTGCAGAGCAATGGTTAGAGCGGAACAGGTGGGAGACAAAAGTCTGTCGGACTATTAATAATTTGTCTTGAATGTTTACATAATATTTTCCAAGATAGGGTTCAAAATTCGGACAGGGTGATATTTACTTAGTAGCTTATGCGTTGTAGTAGTTCCCAATATTATTAATTCATGTTAAAATAAATTTGTAATAGGTATTATTCATATATTGAATAGTTAAGCTAAGGCAATAAAAAGCAATTATATTAAAGTTCATTTCATAATATATTTTCATGTACAGCAGATAATAGAAGTGTTAACATTAAAGGTTTCTATCGCGCCTATATAGTTCCGTAATCGTATAGAAGCCATTCTTCAAAAAAGCGGTCAAGCAAAACCCGGGATTTAATTACAATACGTTTATCACTCCGACTTGCACATTAATAAATATTTCATAAATCTAAGAACGAGGAAGCGGGTTCTAGTAAATTTTAACTGGTAATTTATTAGAAATGTTCACAACAACCATTTTATGCACAGCTGGTGTCCGAATAATACATGTGTAAATTTGAAAGAAAGAATGGAAGACGACAGTTAAATGGGAAATTACAATTTTGAGTAGAAAGAAAAAATGATAATCAATTAATATAAAGGGGCACGTTTAGGATTTTTAACTGCACATAGTCCGAGGACATGTATTAAATACAATTCGTAGATTTGTTAATAAAGATAATTTGATGTGCGCTAGTCTCGGAGTTGCTGAATCAGCTGCATGCCAATATTTAAGTAAAATGGGAAATGTGGCCCTTGGTTTTATGAAGTGTAAACTTCTTTTGGCACGTTCAGAACACACAGATAAGATTGAGCTATCAGCAAAAACATGTAACACTCAAAGTTGTCTACGCATGTAACGCTTAAAGCTGTCTACGTTTGGCTATTTAACGAACATTCGTGTAATTTTTAGATATTTGGCATTTTTATCGAAAACGGCTGGGAGAAAAGGAAATTTAAGATTTGGCACGTTTTAAGGCAACAATCGAGACAACAGTTCGATAAAGAATTTCTGACAGAAAAACTTTCTATATTTGTGTTATGTCGGTCTGTATACTTATTAGTTACTTAGTTTTGACGCCCATATTTTCACGGCGTAATAACGCATAAAAGAAGCTGTTCTTCACAGTGTCTTTAAAAGCTGTTATTTGGAAACAATTTTGTTTGCCAATAAGTCGAGGTGATTTTGAAAAACGTCTTTTTTAGGTGATAGCTCATCTTTTGATTGTTGCGTATTCTTAATGGAGACCCATTTTAAAGTAAATCAATCAATCGGTCAAATATGCTTTATTGTTTAAATATTACATATATCGTTAACAAAGCGGTCCCAAGTCTAATACTTAACATAGTTAAAGAGGAAAGAAAAACACTCAATGGAAACATAAAACCTACACATAATATAAGACATAAATAAACACAAAATAAAATTTGCACATATTGTCACGAATAAACTGAATGACGTCTCAGAGAAGAGTCGTGTCACGAACCAATGACGGGGTCTTTTGATTAGACTTAACGCTTCCCTCAATCTGCCACTGTGTGTTTTATTCGTGATGACACGCCTTGCTTAGCGTGCAGGGGTATAACTTAAATAGTCCGGGGTCGAGTAGCGTCGGGTAAGAAGAGATGATAAAGAATGCACGTTTAGTTATAACAATAACAATGTCTACTAATGATAAAACTTTAACAGTGTCTATTGGTCAAAAATGTAATGAGATTCTATTATACCCGATTACTAAGCCGCGCATGTTTTCTCGATTTGAGGTATGGTTTGTAATTGTCTATAGGTCTTTGGTTACTGCCTTATAATTATAGTTTTTCTTAAGAGTTTAGTTTTATTTCAGAGCACTAGACTATTTCACTAAACTATTTAACTGACTCTACTTAGACACTTGTCTTTCTCAGAACTCTGACAAACTTATCCTTGATTTGACTTTACTACTGCGGTTGTGAAACCCCTAGACCCAGCAGCCATCAAGTGGTAACCGGTACTAGGTTTGGGCCAGGAATAAAGGAGGAGAACCTAAATGCAGCTATATAGCTAACCTAGGAGCGGATAGAACCCGAGGGCAGCTGTTAAGCTAACCTGGGAGCTGGATAGAACCCGGAGGCAGCTGTCTAGCTAACCTGGGAGCTGGTTTTAGGTGAGATAACAGCCTGCTGAACTGAAGGTTGGGTAGCGTATTTATTTTATAAACACCGCTGACCATTGCTTGCTTAAGGTCCATAATCGCTCCCGTTGATTACTCGTGTTGTTTATAGTTTGCCTTTAATGTTTATATAACAATCTCCAAGTTCAAGTTCAAACTTAGGACAGGGTGATATATATTTAGTAGCTTATGCATTTTTAGTAGATTACAATATTATATAAAAAAAATAAAATAAAATAGATGTGAAAGTCAGCATAAGTTAAATTTTATAAGCAATACCAAATGATCCCACTATGTTTCCATGCCACCTAGAAAAAGTCTGCAAAGTAATCCTTTAGGGAGTAGTATGCCTCTTCAATGAGAACCTTCTTTACCCTTCTTTCAAATTCTACAAAGGCATGTAGGCCCCCTTGCGCTTTGAGGAAGGTGATTAAATATATGAATACCCTCGTAAAATATAGACTTCCTTGTCAAGCTGGAAGATTATTGGGGAAGTCTAAGTATATTTTGATTCCTGCTTGGGTATTCACCAAAAATCTATCTCGATTTTTAAAGATAAGGCAAGCAGTGTCATGAGTATATACGCAAGGAAAAGTCATTATTGCCTCACGAAGAAATAGAGGGCGACATGAATCAAGAGGTCTAGTCTAACGAATTTACCGGATAGCACTTTATTGAATAATTAGCAGCATTTGTGTTAGGTAACTGCTTGCATTTCCCCAGAAAGGTATTCCGTAACGAAGATGCGATTCAAAGAGAGCAAAATACACCATTCTGCCAATATCTGACCCAACTTCCTGAACGGCCACGCTGATTGCAAAACAAGCAAAAGATAGTGTATTGGCTAGGGTCTCGCTATGAGTATCGACCCTGTGATTATTATCTATGAAAATGGCAAGAAATTTGCTTTCAGATGTACATACAATCGCAGAGTTACCCACCGATATATGCATTAAATTTCCCTTGATGGATATGAGTTTTGACTTTGTAGGATTTAAAGTCGACTGATTGGAATCGCACCATAGTTTTACTCTCTCAAGATCCTGCTATATGGTTCTATGAAGTAATATAGGATCCTGACCATGCCACAAAATGGATGCATCATCTGCAAAGATGGTGAATTGACCACTAATCCGAAGCCCTGCAAGATCATTGATGTAAAGCAGAAATAAAATGGGACCCAAGACTGAGTCCTGAGGAACACCCCATCCAATGAATTGATAATCAGAGCATGTAGGCCCTATGATGACACGCTGGCGACGACCCGTGTGGAAAAAAGAAGGCTAGGACAAAGTTTGACCTCTAAAGCCATAACGTTCGAGCTTCTGAAGTTGAATATCAGGGCTGACAGGTCACAAAAGACAACATCAGAAGCTTTATCCTCATTCGTCTGAGTTTATAATTGCTGCAGTAGATGATGTCCCGGAAACCAAATTGATGCTTGCTTAGAATCCGGTTTGAATAAATAAATGATAGCATACGTGTCTTTACCAGCTTTTCCATGACTCTTGATAAAGTGCATAGGACAGAGATTGGCCTGAAGCTGGATGGATCATTCAGTTTTTAAACGATAGCAGTGATTGCTTAACTTCGATGAGTTTGGTTGGTAAGAAGAAAAAGGAATTCGGAATATTTACCCCTGATAAGTAAGCTATTGGATCTTGAGACTGCTGAAGGCTCTGCTGCAGATTGTTAGCAATGCTGCAGTATAACTTGTTGAAATCATTGGGGGCAATTTTAGGAAGTGGTGCTAAGCGGCGGTTGTTCCTTTGTGGGGTGTCATTGATGATGTGCCGGCACTCCTTCTGGGTGTTCGAGGAGGTAATTAGACGATTTGAATAAAATTTCTCTAAAGCTATTCTAATTAGGCAGCGATATAAGGAGCAGTATTGTTGAAATAGATATTAAAAACTGGACAAACCGTACACTTTCTGATTAGATGTAGTGATCGCGGTTTTTTTGAGGAAGTTTTAAGCCCTTTTGTAAACCAGGATTTTTAGATTTCATTTTGGGATTTATTTTAGATATAGGAAAAGCAATATTGAAGAGATCCACCACCTTACCATGAAAAGTCGATATTGGGTCATGCGAATCAACCACAGTGGTCCAACATGAAGATGCACACAACGTATGAAACCGATTGTAATTGGTTTCGCTAAATATTCGACCATAAAGGTTTCATTTTAAAGGAGATGTTGGTTAACCGCAAGAATCTTAAATTCAACTTTAAAATATAAAGTAACTAATATATTTAAAGGCAGAAAATTCTAAGCCAGAACACATCCTCTCTGAGATTCAAATGACCTTAAACTTAGAATTTAGTTAGGAGTGGAAAAATTACTTCCATTGTGCTTCAAATTATTTGAAATATTTCATTAAAAATTGCTGTAAATTTAAATATAAATTGCAAAAAATATATTGGAGTAATACACACTTTAGCTATATTGTGAACTACTAAATAATTATCCCTGGTCCTAGATAGATAGATATATGTGTGGAGGAGGCGTCATCGCCTTTATGTCACTGCGACCTATAAGATCTATTGCAACCCTCCTTGTACTTAGAGTATGGTGCCCAACTGTGTCTTCTTGATCAGACTCCAAATCTCGCCAGTGGCTCCATGGTGTAGCTTAACGCTTCTGGATTGGTTGTCCCCGCAGTTTCGAAGCGCAACCTCGAAAGTCCTTCACAGTGGCAGAGAATGCGTTTTGCCGATTCCTCCCCTACCTGGCAGAACCTACACAGGGTTTCATCCGCCAGGCCTATCAGACTCATATGTCTCTTTAGTCGGCAGTGTCCTGTTAGTAGTCCCACTATGATTCTTATTGACTTCCGATTATAACTTAATAAGTCTGCTGTTAATTTTGCTGAGGGTTTGCTGATGAAATCTTTGGCATGTCTATGTCCCGGTAGATTAAACCACCACCTCTGGGACGCTTCTTCTATCCCTTTTTGAATGAATGTCTTGGCTATGGGCCTTGCGACTCCGCAAAATGGTTCTGGTCCTGTTGGTGGCTGGGGCGAGCCTTCTTGGGCTAATTCGTCTGCCACCTCGTTACCTCCATGGCCTTCGTGTCCTGGCACCCACGCCAAGGTCACTTTTCTGTTAAGCCTTCCCATTTCGTTCAACAGATTTATACAGTCCAATACTAACTTTGATGTTACTATATTGGAAGATACTGTTTTGATTGCTGTTTGGCTATCGGAGTAGGTAACGAGTGTCTTGTTGCTCACCTCCCTCCTTATCCTTTCCTCTATACAGAGGATGATAGCTGTAATTTCCGCCTGAAATACTGTGGCGAGTGTGCCCATAGGTATTGAGATTTTGGTCTCTGTCCTTGGTTCATAGATTCCGGCTCCTATTCCTTGGTCGGTTTTCGAGCCGTCTGTATACCAGACTATGTATGCCCCTATCCATAGGTCTCTTGGTGGTATTTTTGTTGAAAATGTCTTTTTCAAGCCCCTTGTCCCTTGTCCTAAGTTTGAACATAAGCTTCTGCAGCAGTTAGCAAATTTTATAATATAAATGTTTGATCTAACCCTCAATCCTGTAAACTTTGTCTCTACATAGTCCATTCATACAGTCGCCATATGCCTATACAGGTGCGGTATGGATATCCTAAACTTGTAACACCAACCGTAACTGGCGCCGATATCCGATTCTGGAGAAGGCATCTCTGGTTTGGCGCCCCAAACCTAAACTTTTGCCTCAGTGCTTATATTCAAGGAAGCTAGCGGCGAGCCCGTTGGGTGCTCTTTTCCAAGTAACTAATAAATAAATAAATAAATAAAATTAACATGGTTAAAAATGAGATCCTGTATGTAGTCTAAGGCTGGAATGTATTAAAAACAGTAGTAAGGGTTTCTTACTTCATCAATAAGAAATAGGCTATTCTGTTAGTTGGAACAAAATAAATCGCAGTTTACTCCTTTACCTTTGTTTGGCTTATTATTGTTATCTAATGTACTTATAATCGAAAACTTTACTTGAGCTTTTACCAGACTTCGCCTAGTATTTTATTTACAAAATATCCATTTAAACATTAAAACCGTCGAATTAAATTTTCGCATAATATTTTATTCCTCTTCAATATTCAAATATTAATGTTTTCTCAAGCATCTTCCTAATCCTTTTACTCTCGCAACACTGCTATTCATGAAACGAATTACAACTTCGTCACAAGTAATCTACCAAGCCCCTAACGCAGAAAAATTTCCTTAATTTTTCTGGAAAGTGCTGATTCATAATGGAAAAAAGCATCTCGCCTGGAAAATTTGATTATGCAAACATTGATCTTGTTACCTTTAAATTTATTAGCAACGTTTTTTATTGTATTACCATCTTTGTCAATTTGGCTTTGTTGTTTTTACATCGGCGGTAGATAAGAAGAAAATAATTATGTTTAAATTTATATGTGAAAATTAGTATTCGGGAACATCAGTTATCTTTGGCGATGAAAATGGCAGCTTTAAATTATTAATATTTAAGCATAGGGTAGATGCCCCGGTTGTGGCCTTCGCACCGTTTGTGGCCATTCCCTAAATAAATCTAAAATATTACTCCATTTTCAACCTAGCCAATAAGATCATTTAAATTCCCATTCCTCATTTTATTCTTGATCACGCCAGCACATTCCCTTGCCTTTATCGGTTACAGTGTTTTTTAAACTGGCTTCTTTTTAACGGGTGGCGAGAATGTTGTGCTTTTCTTAGGGATTTTGTTAAGGCACACGAGGTAAGTAAATACATGATTGTATGTAAGAATGTAAATGTTTTTACTCAAAGTGGATTTTATTTGACTTATAAAGGAATTTTGCATGTTATTTTCATAGTTTGAAGTAGATATTTAACCCAAAAATATTTAAAATAATAGTGGCCACAACTGGGGCATCAAAGGTACCTCATGCGCAAGTTGTGGTCGTTTAGTCGCTACAAATGGGGCATGAAAACCAGTTGTGGCCACGTAGCAGAAAGAGATGGCAAAATTTACTACTAACAAGGTAGAAAAGGATTACAAGGTGTCCCGCTATGAGCCCCGGTTAGCGTCGTAATTTTAACTAAAGAAAATTTAGCTGCAGAGAAAGCTGCAAAAAGGGCCAGTAAGACTGACAAAATAAACAAAGGAAAAAACTTAACGAAAGAGAAGGTTATTGATCAAACTAACAAGGATATTAATGAAGTGTTTATAGACAATTCTACACCAAACAAAGAAGTAATTTCCGATGAAAATAATACCAAAGAGTGTAAAAACTGATCCAGGGATGAAAACGATGTACAGCGACAGACCAAAGTAGATTTAAGTACAAACACTGTGGTTGAAGGGGCTAAGACTACTAGAGTAGAAAGACTAGAAAGTACCATTTTAGAAATAGGAATCTATGTAATAGTCAAATACGAAGGTGAACTATATCCAGCAAAAATTTTAAACAATGGTATTGTTGCGCATTGCGAAAAAGTGGATTAAACCATGGGAAATGGCCTAATTTGCCAGATCTTTTGTGGTATAAGGGACAAGACATAGTTTTAAAAATACACGAACCTAAAACAAAAAATACCAGAAGGGTCTATGTAGTTCCGGAAATGGAAGCCTTATTATAATATTTTTTTATGTAGCTGTTTATTTGTTTTAACGATTATAATGAAACTTAGTTTTGTTTATGTTTATCAACGAGTTTATCAGTTTTTTACTATTGTTCATACTTAGTTATTAGTTCTTTAACCGAGAAATGTATTTTTTAAACTTTATACGAAATCAAATGTTTTAGTGTTTAAATTTTTTCACTTTTTTATTGTTTATGTAAATTAGTTTTTTAAAATAAAGTACCTACCTACTTGTTTATTTTGGTTCTTACTTCGTATGTATTTCAATAGGATGGCCACAACTGGTGAGGTCTCTGGCCACAGGTGGCAAATAAGTGGCCACAACTAGCGATACTATTTTTTTGGACTATTTTAATAGATTTATCTTTGTCTGGCCCATTTAATTCAAATTAGAAAATTGTTCTCAAGAAAAAAATATCTAGTACTATTGTATCTGTCATTCGAGGGAGGCAAACTAACTTAGTAAATAAATGACAGTTAAATAAAGGAAAAAGTTTTCTTAAGGTGGCCACAACCGGTGCATCTACCCTAGCTTTCATCTAAGCAAGAATGAACATTGGTAGTGTTGGGTGGCCAATTTTTGGCAAATCGGTGTTTTCGACTTGAAGCTTAGAACTTTTAGGGTGCTTTTTACCTTAAGCGTATTAAGGATCATCTATAGGGTGTCCCTTTTAATCACTTGACTTAGTTTAGGTTTTTCTGTGTTAGTTAATTTCCAGCAAGAAACTAGTCTGAAATTATTCATGTTATAAATTAATAAATCTGTGAAAAATAAAGCCAACTGATTATATTATCACTTTATTAAATAGCACAAAAGAGAAATGGGAGAAGAATAGGTTCATGTGAGCTGAGCGGATGATCTGAAAGACATGCTGGACCTAGACAGATGAATGTGCCGAATAACTGGAGAGGCGGGGAAAGGAAACGGGGGGTCTAGGTCCAAAATTGCTACTTAGATTAATAGAAAGATGTAGCCTGAGCCAACAGAAATTCTCCAGCACTAACCCTACGGACGCTGTGTGTGTGTGAAAATAGAACTTTAGGACCTATATAGCCCAATGTATCTCGCCCTACTCAAGCATTCTACTCACCAACCTGATGTGGAAGTAAAATTAAACAAAAACAATATATTACTTCAAGTTGGTTTAATCCTTTCTTCCTAATTGCACTTCCCTATATTTTAATCAGTTTCCTAAATTAAGAGGGGTAAAAAATTAGCCAAAATTTTCAGCGAGCAAATTCGATATAACGGTCCGTAGAGGTTTCGGCAATTAAGTAAAATGTTTGGAATTGGTTTAACAGACCCGAGTAGAATCGCACAAATTTGTTTGATTAAAATAATTGTACTATTAGTGTAATTATTTTTGGTGTTATGTCATTATATTATTGTGACGGCAAATGGTGTTATTTGAGTGGTATTAACAAAAATACAAGTTGAAATATTTCAAACGATCCGTATATTATGTTGATTTGTAATTCGGTAAGGATAATCCGTTATGCATAAATTTTGTGTAATTTTCATTGACTAGAATGCCCTTGGTTAGTAATAATAGTTAATTAATGTATGAAAAACTGGTAAATTTAATGGAAGATTGTAACACGATTAGTTAATTGCTTAACAACCGGTACATATGCCTGGTTTACTCAGCGCTGTTCATATTTATAGGTGTGGGTCGTGGAGTTGGTAGTTGGGCGAAGGCGCCACTAAATTTTCTAATATGAATATATCAATGATCTATAAGCATTGAAATTAGGGTAGTAAAATTTAGAAAAATATCCTGTATAAAATATCGAGAAACATTAAAGGAACTTCTATAAACTCAACTTGACTTTGATTACAGCATACCAAAATACACATCGAAGGTCCCAATTATAATCTATTTATTTAAAAATTAAATGCATTTAAAGACATAACCGCACAAAGAAAAATTAATTAGGTCCCAAACTTAGTTGAGATTATGTTATTGCACCCAAAATGAAGAGAAAATCCTCCAAAATAAGTATCATCCAAATTAAAAGATTATTAAGTCTTAATCTTAAGTCTTAAATCATTAATACCGCCTAATTCCTATTTTTGAAATATTTCTAACTAAAATCTGAAGTTTTAAAATTCTGACTAAACATACTTAATCACAGAACACCTTAAATAAGAATTACTCTGCAAAATAGAAAACGTATAATACATTAATCCCATAGCAGCGATAACATCAGAGGTCAACTAAAAAACCAAATTTAATCAAATCACTTAACCTGTGAACAAAAAGAAATCTGATCAAACACGATCTGTAGGGGAAATCAAATTGAGCTCAATTCAGTAACCTGCATAAAGAAGACAATCTAAAGAAGCAGTTGGGTAAAACGGTTTACTGCCATAAGGCTTACAGCAAATTACACTAAAAGGATAGCGTTTAAGCACAGTTTAAGACAGTTCTATCACTCCTTTGATATTCTCCTAAAAGCCGGCTTTTTTGCGAGCGGTCGTAAATCACAGTGAACACCTGCAGCAACAGCTAAATGCGAGGTATACGACGCCACGCATTATTTTATCGCTTTGAATACATCTACGGGGAACGATCAATAACTGAATTAGTTGCTTTAGGTATTCATGTTAATATTTGTAGTAGATGTGCAACTTTAATAAAAGATTAACTTATGGACTACATTTGATAGGTATTAACAACAAATCCAAAATGTGAAATAGAAATATATTATAAAGTACCTAAGTATACATAAAAAATGAATTAAAAAAAATAAAATAAGAAAAAAATAGTAAGTAAGTGAACTAAATTTTGTTTATACTAGCATTTTTTCATAAAAAAGTAGCACAGTATTGCGAAAAGCACATCTCTCTCTATCTTTATTCGTAAGTGAGATACCCCGTAATATCATCGAAAATGGGATACCCTGTACAGGGTGGTTCGAATTCGTGTCTATGTATGGGGAACTCGAAAACTCGAAAACCGTAAGAGATACAGTGTCGGTCAAATTAAGGCAAAATTGCGCATTTAGGTGCCTAACAATATGCCGTTTAGAAAGTTTTAAAATTCCGAGTATTTCCGGATATACGAAAAAAACCGAATTTTTTAAAAATCGTTTTATTTTTTTCCTGGGCTTATTTAAAACCGGATTTCAAATTGAATTGCACTTTTGCATTGCCACTTTTTCCGCTCTATCCAATGATGACATCCAGTTTCAAATCCTACGTTTCGTCTTCAAGGGATCATCATCAACTTTCTTTTTTTAAATACGAACTTAATTTTTTTTTATTGTTTTTCAGATGGAATTGGCGTTATTAATATGAGTATGTGTTTTTATTTTCTTAGTGTCTTTTTTATTTTTATTATTATTTTTTTAATTATATATTTTGCTTTAGCGTAATTTTAAATAATTTAAAATTTTGAAATTTTTTTATTTTATAGAAATATTTTATT
This sequence comes from Pissodes strobi, assembly GCA_016904865.1. NCBI lineage: Eukaryota > Metazoa > Arthropoda > Insecta > Coleoptera > Curculionidae > Pissodes > Pissodes strobi. The sequence continues at coordinate 75,440 of MU182738.1, forward strand.
TTGTTTTTTTGTATTAAGTGGATGGAAAATTGGAGCGTATTAAAAATAAAAAATAGTAAAGTTATTTCTTACGAGAATATGGCTATGAACTATTACTCAAACAAGTTGCTTACTGTAAAGATAAAATATTCTCAACTTTTAACCAATTAAAAAAATGTACTTAATAGAAAACATCAACATTTTATAATCATACTACGTGATACTATAGGTACTTTGATAAAAAAACCTATTGGAATTTTGCTTATAAATAATAAAAAAGATACTATCACGTAGTATGATTATAAATTGCTGATGTTCTCTATTAAATAAATATTTTAATTGGTTGAAAATATCTTATCTTTGCACTAAGCAACTTGTTTTACTAATAGTTCATGGCCATATTCTCGTAAAAGATAATTTTACTATTTTTTATTTTTAATACGGGCTCCACTTAATATAAAAAACAAATAAAATATTTTTATAGAATATGAAAATTTCAAAAGTACCTACCTTAAATTATTTAAAATTATGCCACAGCAAAATATATAAAATAAAAATAATTAAAAAATAACAAAAATAAAAAAAAGTAAAAAAAATAAAAATAAAAACACATAATCATATTAATAGCGCCAATACCATCTGAAAAACGATAAAAAAAATTAAAGTTCGCATTTAAAAAAAGAAAGTTGATGATGATCCCTTGAAGACGAAACGTCGGATTTCAAACTGGATATCATCATTGGATAGAGCGGAAAAAGTGCAAAGTGCAATTAGATTTGAAATCCGTTTCTAAATAAGCCCAGGAAAAAAATAAAACGATTTTTGAAATTTTCGTTTTTTTTTCCGGATATCTCCGTAAATACTCGGAATTTTAAAACTTTCTAAACGGCATATTGTTAGGCACCTAAATGCGCAACTTTGCCTTAATTTGACCGACACTGTATCTCTTACGGTTTTCGAGTTCCCCATACATAGACACGAATTCGAGCCACACTATCTATCGACAAAGTACACACAAGGTCGGCTATCTGTCATACAAACATGATTTAACTTACAGGGAGGAGTTTCAAGATTTAGGCTGCTCGAAGGTATATTTTCTTGCCTTGCATCTTTGAAATTTTCTGTAAAACAAACATATCTGTTTTATAGTTATTTAAGTGAAAATTAGTGTAAGAAAAGAATACGATAAGTAGGAGGCGAATAATTATGCATTTAAATTTTCATGTTCTTAAGAAGCTTGTGTTCTTTTATTTAAAACAAGCTGCATATTAATATAGAAAAAAAAACAAGAAAATACGTTCTTTTTGTACTTAAGCAAAAATTACGATAGATAATTAAACATACAGATATATAGATCATAAACGTAAAAATAATAAAAATGCAAATACCAAAATCTTACCATCTAATTTTGAGACCATTGAAGGAAGCATTTTTGTCGGTATTGCAGTTGTTAGCAACCGTTTCTTCTAAGCAGTAAACGATTGTTCAAAAAGTGCACTACATATTCTTATGCGTTTAAAAGCCTGTTCAGGTGTCAATTTAGCGTATTTGTGTTCACCAGTAAAGCCTAATACTTCTTTCCAATTCTGGCAACTTAAAAATATATGCAAAATATTTATTATGCCTATTTTACCGGAATCGAGTCCTTGACCAATAAATTGACGTAATAACTTCTTTGCCGTATAAAGCGGCAACAATTTACTTCTGGTTCTAATTACTTGGCCTAGTTAGCAACAAATTTGGTTACCTATATATCGTAGTGGCAGCTGCTAAACTAAATATCTAACTTAATCTAACTAACTTAAACTTATTTTTAACCGCAACGTTAATTTAAGTAATAAAACTAATAATAAATAACTTTTTGAAAATTTATTTAAACATACCTTACTGGATTAGCGGAATTCGAAAAGATGACACATTTCCCTGATTTATGTTAACGTCACATCCATCAACACTGCGGTAAGAAGAATGATTAGCTTGAGAAGCCATTCCGGAAACTATCTCCAAAAAGTAACGTTTCAACGCACACTCTAATAATTATTGTTCTAAATTTTATTTGCTCACTGCGTACAATGCTCCGTAAATATGTAAGCTTAAAATCTTAGGACACTGCGTACCAAACCACTGAGAAGTGAACTGCCGACCGACCGGTAGAAGCGGCAGTTTGGTGGTGAGGGAGGCACGTCGGCAAGAGGGTAACTTATTGCTCGAATGGCCAAGTGCTTGGACTATTTAGAATATCTATAGACTCTGGTTTAAGTAAGTTTATGAAATACAAATAAAATAAGTGAGATAATTACTAAGGTGTTGGCGTGACTTTTGCTAACTAAGATCACATCATCTAAGGTAGTAAAGAAATTAGATATTAGTTCATCAAATACCGATAAGAAACGGTAATAGATACAGTAACAGATAATAATTTTGTTTAAAGATCATTTAACGGTAAGTTCGCAAAAATTAGGGTGTGTAGTTATATTACCTACGGTAAGGATGTAACACTTAGCCCAGTGTACCTACGTAATACACAAAAACAAATCAGATAATTGCTTTGGCGCTTCCTGTGAAGCTGCACGTCACGCCATGCGGTCAGCATCACTTTGACAAAAGGTCGCAAACGAGCGGAATTAAACTGGAGAAACTCTCTAGGCTAGTGAAAAAACGCGCATGGCATGGACCCTTTTTTAAGTACAGGATGCCCAAAAGCTACGAAAACATGAAATACTAGTAAGAGTACACTACCTTTATTTATCAATTTGCAGCAAAATGGTAAATAAAAAAAATAATCAGTTCTTATTCCAAGCTTAAATACAAAATTCTATTATTTCAAAACAGTTTATAAATAATCCAGAATAAAAACTAATATTATTTTATCAAACAAGGCCTCCCCGTATTCGAGCATTTCTTAAGCTGCTGGCTAATGTGATCATAGCGCCTTCTTATCTCCCCGAGTGAAATCATTTGATCTGACTCTAAAATTATCTGTTTTAATATTCAATGTTACAATTCGCGATGATAAATACCT
>MU182738.1:78450-97122 GCA_016904865.1 Pissodes strobi
TTACCAATATATATAAAATTAAAGAAACATTTTAGATGACATATAAAGATCAAAAAACCTTTTTCTACGTAATTGGTAAAAAATTAAGTGAAAATACTTCTCGGCCTTCTCTCTACTAATTGCATTTACCCAGCGCTTAACTCGGTTATCCAAATTTGCAGGGATAACAAATTAGCTATAATTTCCATTTATTCGGAACAAACTCGATATCAAAACCCAGAAGGGTTGCCACAGTTAAGCGAAATGTTGGAAATTGGTGTTTCGAACACCTTTATTTGATACTCAACCGATACAGAATATATTTGAGTTGAAATAACTTTCCTTATATTCAAAAAATTTTATTAAATATTGTCACGATTAGTTACCCGTGATGTCACGCCTTGAGTGGTGTGCAGGTTATGTAGCTCAGATTATGTATCGATTTACGCCAGGTCAGAAGAGATAATAAAGAAGGCACTTCGGTAATATAATAACAAAGACTATTGGTCAGAAAATTAACGAGTTTACACTATACCTGATTATTAAATCACGCATGTTCTTTCTGTATAGGTATGGTTTGAATTGCGTATAGGTTTTGGTCTCTGTATTATAATAAAGTTGTTTAAGAGCGATTTTTTAATTAATGGTTAGGTTTGATTATTTCATGAGATATTTATTTAAGGTTCCTAGTTTTTCTTAATTTAAGGTACTATAATTATTTAACTTTAAAAATCACCTGGCTTACAATTTTGACAGATCTATCATAGATTCGACTTTAACACTGTTTAGGCAGGTATCCGCCAAGAAGTACATTCCTGTGAATTGCACTTCCCGAGCTGAGTCTGAAGATTAGGATATGGTAAGAATCACTACCACGCCCCTGTGGACTGCAGTAGGTGAGGGCGGAACAGGCGAGAGACAAATAGCCTAAGGGAGACATTTGTATCCTGTGATAAGCGGTACATCTGGATGCAGGAAACTTATTCCCTTCAACAGAATTTCTTTATAATATACTAAATGAATATTCTTGCGGATAGTCAATTAGCGCGTTGTTCTGTTCATTGGAAGTGATTATTGGTCTTTCGGAAGGTTTAAATTTTTGAAAATTTCTGGTAGCCTCCTACTGACTTATTTTGTTTTCACAATATTTTTGCAAGTGTTCGTAATCTCGGCCTCTACTCGTCGCCAGTGAGACCCCGTCTTTATTATAGTCATTACACGACTTTAGCCGAGTAGATATTATTGGGGATGCTGCTTCATTGATCTTAGGTTTGTTCCATTTGAGCCACAATTGTATCAGTATTTTGCGGTCTCAATTCTGAACCATACATTTGTCATTAAACCCCATATAGTTTCTTTTATAATAAGGTCAGAGATTTTTGCAGGCCAGAATGAGGTATCTATATTAGTCTGTTGGGACCACCCTCCTATTATTGCTGCGTTATGAACTAGACAGTTACCGTGCTGAAAAAATTCGGAAAATGTTTAAAAACACTAGGTAACATGATGATTTCTAATATATTCCGATAGATGTCGATCTTTCATCCATAACTCAACATATCCCCAACTCCATGGTAATTGGTCCACCCCCCCTATTCACTGATAACCGGCCTGATCGATTGGAATTACTAATATAAGATTCTAGTTCTACGCGGTCTGTAGACCCTAACGTGACCGTTAAATGTAGACTAAAAAACTTTCTCCAGATTTCTGGCAATGGCCTTCACAAGTCTTTTTCAGCAGTGGCATAATTTCCTCTGAGAGATTCTTTCATTCTGCGACATAATCCAGGAAAATGTGTTCGTTCCATGTGATGAATTTGTAAATATTTCATCGTGTTGTAGTTCTCGGCTATCCGGGTGGTTCTTTTTCGAGGGTTCCGAAGATCTCCCATCTATTTTTTATTCTTTAAACCGTGTTTTTATTCCTGCAATTTTACGGGCAACTTCTTTCACCGGTACACCATCTTCTAGGTAAGCAGTTATTTTAGCCTTTTCAGCGTAGTTTTACTGGGGCATTTGTGTCTGGTTTGTTAACTTCCCAATACTATTTTTTAAACTGAATTTCACTAGTTTAAATTCCCGGTCCCACAGGTTTATTAACAAAACGGTACCTGCGTATTTTCTTGAATTTATCATATCAGTCAACAATAATTCTCGCAATTCATCCCTTAAAATTCAAATACCTGCTTAGCTGTTTGCTTTGTGAATGGTTAATTATTTTTAATTCAAAACTAATGGAACCGACGTAAAATTAAGACTGAATTTAAATTTTAATTTGTCTCCTCATCGTTCGTTAATTTTAATTAATATCCTTCTTAAAAAAGTTATCGTAATATCGAAATGTCAGCCGGCAAAAGACTTCCTTACATCGAGTTAATTTATATTTAATTATGGCTTTGCTTTTGCTCCAAATTTTAATTGACATTATCTTAATTGGTAAATGACGAAGTGTACGGTGCATTTTCTTCTTGAAGTTAAATCCTTGTTTGCGATATCTAAGTTATATAAAAATGCTGTTAATTTTGTCAATTAAATAATATTTCGTCAAGTTAAACATTATTTCGCCTTTTTTTTATACATTATACAGTACCTGATTGAATAAATATTACCTAGAATTTGTTTAAAAAATTAGGTCCAAAAGCAAAATTATCAGAAATTTTCCTTTTTTTATATCGCAAAATTCTATGTTTGATATGCCTTTGGTAGTAATATATTTATTTCTTATTTTGGTATTAACTTGTCGAGCAAGTTAAACGCAATTTAAACGATATTTTTACTTTTATTTTTTCTATTTTGTATTGTACCTAACAAATATTGTAAGAACTGTTTGCTTTGTACTGGATTCCGTAATTTAGACAAATTATAGGTCATATTATTGCATAATTACCTTGATAGTCCAGGCCGACAGAATCTAGGATAACCATGAATTCGTTGGTGTTAGTAATAAGCATTCATGATATTTAGATAATAGTAATTGTTTAGAGGTTAAATATAATATAGACAAACCCTGAAAGTGATTATTTATAGATGTACATTTATGTGTGAACAGAGAACACATTCCGAGTAGATTCCTATTAGTGTATTATCAAGTACCTATGTTTTACTAATAAAACCATAAAACTACGCGAATTGTCTTCTTCAGTTGCAACACGTTTTTCTTATTGAAGTTAAAAGTAAAGATTTTTTAATTAAAAAGAAACCTAGAACCGGAGAGTCGTGTTACAAATGCCTGGCCCCGGTAGTGCGGTCGTAGAGCGCTACCAATTTTTCCCAACTAAACTGAAAAAGCTCCGCTGGTGTTGTGCAGAGTGGCTAGGCACGCTTATTAAATCAAACGAACTCAATCTTAACCTAACAAGAAAACACAATCTATGATTTAAGAAACAATCTATTTCTACTAAGTCTTTTTTTTAAACACAGCAACAATACTACAGAAAAATGGCAAGTTAAAGATAAAAGAATGTCAAATGACTATTAAATTGACTAATAATTGGTACAATATTGTGATTGTACGGAGACCAATTCTGTTGATAACACTCGGTACTGTATGCCTTACAACTAAATGCGCTAAATACTACAATCCGAAATGATCATTTTGATTTTACCTAAGCTAATTACATATATGTATGCGTGCGCTGGTTGCTGCACCAATGATACATGTAGCAATAATAATAATAGGTAATGTTAAATGGCCACAATAAGTAAATCAATGGACCCGATAAATGAATGAAAAGAATTAAATTATTGAAACAGTCTTAAAGCCCTACTATCAATGCTTGATTTATATTAAAAAGGAGAAAATTCTGAGCGATTATATTAATCGGTCAGATAAACAAGTGAATAAATGAAAAATAAAATTAATAAGAGCTATCTTAGAGCTTGGCTGTCAATGCTTGATTTATATAAAGGAATAAGCGCGATTATATGTCGGACAGAAAAAAAATGAATAAATAAACTTAAGTTTCTGTACGATACCCCTTAGATCCGTCGAACGCTGGTGGAGGCGCTGGGCACCTGTGGATACTGCTATGGCACTGACCCCGAGGGTAGAACCAGCAGAGGACTCGCCAATAAAATTGGCCCGGAGAAAGGACTTGCAGCCACGTAATAGGATTGGTAGCCTGGTAATCGGGCTTGTAGCCACGTAATAGAACTGGTAGGCCTGGTAATCGAATTGCAGCGGAGTAGCCCGGTAGTAAAACCCTGAAATAACCCAATACGCTTTAGACAAAGCCCCCTTGCATAAATATATTTTCTTTATAAAACAAATCCCCCCAAAAATTATCAATGGATTTTCAATGACCATCAGCAAGTAAAAGAAATACTGAAAACTTGAATATAAAAAAGTTAGGTATGAATCACTCCTAAAAGAAAATATATACTTCCCCATATGATCAAAACTAAAGTCACATTAAAATACAAATTCAGATTTGATAAAATGGAGTAGATAAGATAACCCATATAATGCAAATGGTGGATAATGTACAAAAGAAGTTAACACAGATAAGGCAATTGAATCGTTAATTTAGACAAAAAACTGTAGCAATAATTACCTCGCTCGTGTGTGAGGGTTGCTAGAGAATCGAAGGTCTCGGTTTAGTAGGAAGAGCTCGGAAGCATCTGGAAATAAAGGAAAAGGCCATTAAAATCATGGCGTCCCCGCGCTTCACAAACAATAGAAAAAATTAATTCCAGAGAAAATGCTTACCTAGAGCAGTAGTCAAATCCCGATAAATCGGTCGTGTCAAAACACAAACAGAAACCCACACACTATATCCCCAAAGAAAGGGTAGTATTAAATCACAATACTAAATGTTGAGTCACCATCTCACCGAAAGGTATTCTTAGAAGGACTCCCTATTCCTTTCAGTCAGTTTGCCTTTCTCCTTCCACGAGATCAAAAACTACTTCAGATCAGCAAGTAGTGATGGGCTGAAACATGCCGAGTGATTCAATACAAGGAATAATTCTATGATAATAAACGACTTAGTTCTCGTTTATCATGAGCCACAATTAATGCACTGAAATTAAATGGTTCAAGAAATACTACAAAATGTACCCAATCGAAGTGATAACATTTTAAAAATCAAAATCGACTGCAGCAATCATGGGAAATAGCCTCGGAAATAGCCCATTCCTACTACCGAGTGCTATCGACAGAACCAACCGAATATTGCGAACATTGCAGCATGCCTCGTGAAAAAATAAAACAGAGGTCCCAAAACGATCTCAGAAATGATCAGCCGGTGATTGGAATTAGGCAACCAGGGGTCCGAAGTAGTTATTAAATATTCAAACCGAAAATAAAATACAAATTTGACGAATCTGATGAAGCGTAAAAGCAGGTTTTATTAACAGAATTCTTAAAAATATAAACTGGTTTGCTGGCCGTTCTACGGTAGTGTAATATAAATTAAGCAAATAATAACAATAATATCCTATTTTAGTGATTGGTTCAAACCTAAGCGCTTATCAACTAAAATAAACAGTCACAAAGTGTTATAAAAGCAAATACAAATATATCGTTAACCTATATTTAGAATAGAGTTAATTTACATTAAGGAATACGGCAATTTTAAGCTTATTGACAGCAAATCGAATCAATAAATTTAGAATTAATTAACCGATGAGTATTGACCTCTTTTCAATAATTCTTACCGCAAAATACAGCATTTTGTTGCTAAATGCGGCGTATAAAATTAATTTTAAAAATAATTGACACTGGCCAAATCGGAATGTTACACAGTATACAACGATACTGGCGAATCTAACAGAGAACATCACATGGCGATCCTGCCAGCCCTTGAATATTGTTTGATGATAACTAAGTGAACTGGTGTTAGTGCGACAAAGCAGTACCAAGAAATGGGCTCCAATCAGACGAAAGAAGAAGTTTTGGTAAATCAAGCAGGTAACAGTGGAGGTGTAACTCAGGATTTTGCTAAAGGATTTTCAATAAGCAAACTTTTGGGAGTTGTAGCCTTCTGTGTAGCTGTTGTAGCGTACTGTATCTACCGAGTCAAGAAAGGCATGGAAAAGAAGATACGAAAGGAAATCAGACGGTGTCAAGAGGTGCTGTAAAGCGGAAGGTAAAAGTCTAATAATTATGTAAGCAAATCAGTATCAAGGACAAGGTCGGGGACGGTCTCTACTCCGACGACCTGTGCGAAATCGAGGAAATTTTCAAACACGTAGGTTTTATTTTGCCGACAGCCCGGGAAACGACCAGAATAATAAACAGCCAACAAATCGTAACAATCAGCAGTTTTTTCGAGGCTTATAAGGTTACTGGTGATACTGAATGATGAAGTGAGTGAAGCAGTAGTTGTTGCTAGTATTATTGTTAAACCGGAAAATAATAGGATTCCAGTTAGAATCCTAAACGTAAACGAACGAGAAGTTAAACTTCTGAATTGGTTCTTAATTAGGAATAATTAAGAAACTATATAACTAAATTAAAGAAAATATTAGGTATATTTTTCCCGTTCAATTCCCACACAAAATATGCCTTTAATATTTTTCAGGCGGTCAGCCAGTCAGCCAGTCAGTCAGTGTGACCGCAGAATGCAGTGACACAAGCAAACTTAATATTTGGGAAAACTCTTCTTTATTATTTGATTTGCGCAGACAACTTTAATATATTTTATCTGATTTTTCATGTGACTTTGTAAGGAATATATGTAAGAAATATTATCTGGATGTAATCTAATTTATATTAAGGATTTGTGAGGTTTCAAAAATATGACCAAAAAACTTTTATTTTTAAATAGCTACTAAATGATATCGCTTCTAAAACCTGGATAAACTAAAATTACTATACAAGCAACTTAACAAGGAAAATCGACTTCTTTGACCAAGTAAATTAATCCATACCGTCGCGTCGCCAATTACCATTAAAATAAAAGGACATTTTAATTAGTTTTGAACCAAATTAGCGCTGAGAAATTAGTTTTATTTGCATCAACATAGTTTGAAAACTCTCAGGCTAATTTCTCTTAATTCGAACGTTTCAACTGGCAAGCTGCTTTTTGATAATAATTATATTGTCATCATGAGGATTTAATTTAACAATGTAAAGGGAACAAAATAAATTTCCTTTATTAGCCTTAATAGGATTAAATATTCAATTAGCCAATTGAAAAGTAATTACACTATTGTCAGTTCCTGCCTAAAATGTAATTGAATGATGATTCAATACTGAATAAGCAGGAGTACAATTCATTTAAGCTCTCTTCCCTTCTTCTTCGGGCAGTTAATGGTCTAAGTTAAATAGAAGCGGTCTTTATCTATTTTTTATGATAATTAATGAGAAGAAATTGGTAATTTACGTTTGTTAACAAATAAATGATACACGCAAGCCTAGCATAGAATGTCAAGGTAAAATAGAGTAACCATATATCAACTCTTCCTTATGGGGCTATATTATTATTATGGACAGATATAAAGTTTTAATTTCCTCCAGAACCACTTAATTTTAAAAGATGTTAGCTATAGGTAACTGCTTGAAAAGTGATTTTTTTTGTAACGTTACATTACAGTGAGCCCATCCTGTATAAACTCTTTGAAAACTCGAGTGCATGCTTATTTTAAACAATCTCTATTTTTTCTTAATCTAATGACCATTTGATATAATGATATCCTAAAAAAAATTGTGTTTAGCTTAATGTAGTAGAGTATAGCTATAAAATAAATGACTAAATTAATTAAAGCTTTACTTAGACATATTGGAACAACTTTTAAATGTTCTTTACGTCAGCTCAATTAACTTATGCTATTCAAGACCAGCCCATGTTACCCCAAACTAATTCAGACTAGTCAATGTTAACCTCAATTAAAGCTTGGTATGGTATGGTATGGTAGGTAGAGGGGTCGCTCGGCAAGATTTGTCCTTCAACACGTCGACCACAATTGATTTTTTGTGGATACCCTTCTATTTTACACGAAAATTCATATCTCTTTCGAGAATCTCAGAATATTTCGAGGGTTGAGCTTTGGTAGATCCTCCGGTACCACAAAGGCAATTTCGAGATGCCTCAACCTTTGGCGAGTCAGTGCCTGACATTCGCAGAGTAAGTGCTCTGACGTTTCAACCATAGTTTCGCAGAATCTGCATTGTTCGTCAGTGGTTTTCCCCATTTTCTTGAGGTGGTACCTCCAGGGGCCTTGTCCAGTGAGAAGGTCTACGGCCAAATGTATCTCATTTTTTTGTAGCTTGTGAAGCTTTTTGTGTAGTTAGGCGAGTGAGAGATGAGTCTCTTGGCTTGTCTCTGCCTAGGTGCATTGGCCCAGTGTGTCTCTTTCCACCTTCTTTCCCAATTTCTGAGTTCATTCATTTCGTGTCCTCTAGTGATGCCACAGAATTGTTCAGGCTCGCAAAAGGCAGTCTGTGCACCATTCCGTGCGAGCTGGTTAGCTGCTTCGTTGCCTTTCACACTATCGTGTCCTGGTACCCACAATAAGGTGAGCTTGTTTCTGTTTGCCAGCTGATCTGCAGCCATCCAACAATCCCGCACTAGCTGGGAGTTGATTCTGCTATATGCTAGCGTTTTTCAGGCTGCTTCACTATCTAATAGAATACAGATCTTTGCACCTCTTAAGCCTTTTTTGTCACATTCATAGCATTGAGGTCTGCTTGAAAGATTGTGGGAGTGTTTCCTAAAGGTGCAGAGATTTGGCACCAAGGTCCGTAAACTCCGGATCCCACTCCTTCTTTCATTTTTGATCCGTCTGTTTACTAGACAAGTGATCTCATCTCTAGTTGCTTTAGTCTTTCCCCTTATAGTATTGTGGTCTTCAATTACCACATCAAAGGAACGATCAAATGGAGTTTTGTTTCCATCGTATCGGTTGGTTTGATCATCGCCTCTCTCTGGATGTCCTTCAGACTTTTAAGGTGACCAGTTAGGTTTCCTGACTTCAGTTTTTGTGTCTGAGTGACTCTATATGCTTTTGTCCAGGTCTTCTTTTCTATGCATATGTGCAGCGGAGGAAGGTCAAGTAGGATTTCCAGAGCTGCTGGGGGGCCAGTTTTCATAGCCCCTGTTATACCCGGACAGGCGAGCCTTTGTACTCTTGAGAGCTGTCGCTGTGTTGTTATTTCGTTAATTTTACCCACCACACCAAGCCGGCGTAAGTTATAATAGGCTTAACAACAGTGTCATAGGACCACCAGATGATGGAGGGTTTTAGCCTGCAAGTTTTACCAAAGAGTTGTTGATAGGCGCAAAGCGCTGCCGTTGCTTTTTTGATAGTTCTTTCCAGGTGTGGGTTCCAGGTTAGTTTCTGGTCAAGAACAATGCCAATATACTTAACCTCTTTTGAAAGCTCTACCGTTGTCCCCCTCAAAGTGGGTACTTTAAGGTACAGCTTCCTTCTTTTTGTGAATGGGATCACTACGGTTTTGGTTGTGTTGACATTTAGTTTTTCCTGTGTACACACTTTGCATACGTTCTGAGAGGACGTTGTCATGCTTGCCTCTTATTATTATAACTAGGTCATCTGCGTAACCTTGGACTTCAATGTCTGCTTCAGTCAGTATTACCAGTAGATCGTCAACCACCAGAGACCAAAGCATGGGCGATAGGACCCCTCCCCGAGGGCATCCCAGTATTACTTTGCCTGTGACGGCTGTTTTTTCAATGGACTCGGTGACCTCACGGCTGGTTAGCATGTATTTTATCCATTTTGTATCGGTTGGCTTGACTCCTCTGCGGGTCAAATGCATCCTCTATGTCTAGAAATGCACACAGCGCCAGTTCTTTTTCAGCCAGTGCCTTCTCTATATCGCGGACGAGATTTTGAAGAGTTTGGGTAGTAGATTTCGATTGTTGATATGCGAATTGTTTTGTATGCAGTGGATCATTAGAAATGAACTTGCTCCTGACGTGCCTATCGATAATCTTTTCCATCGTTTTAAGAAGGAAGGAAGTTAAGCTAATGGCTTTACGACTTTGGTTCCTCTGTGATCGTCGCTCTGTCTATGGTATGAACGCTCCCTTAACTTTCCTCGAGTTTTTGGGAATGTAGCCCAAGGCAAAGCTGGCTGTGAAGATTGATTGAATGTGTGGTAGTAGGTGCTCTATACCTTGTTGTAATAAGGCTGGAAATATTTCATCTACTCCCGGGGATTCATAGGGTTTAAAGCTATGTATCGCTACCTGATTCTGTTTTTTGTAAAGATTTTGTTGGCTAGACCTTTTGTCCTGAAGAGGCGGTGTTGCTTAGAGCTTTTAAAGTTTGAAAAGGGGCGATAACAATAAGGGGAACATACTTGTAATATGTCATTTCGAGACAGATTATCTTACCTTATCCTTCGCTAGCTCATGATATAAGGTAATTGTGAACGTCTACCACCATAAAGGGCCATATTATCCGGGTTTTAGTTAAATTTCTATAACATGGCTCTCATTATAATTTTTCTTTCGGGTCTGACGGAGCGTGCCAATTAATATATCTAGATTAGACATTTTGTTTAGCGTCGCCGAGGTAAGCCGCATTTCGTTGGTACCTCTTGTAGAAATGTGTTACGCAAAACCTCCATGTATTGAGCTGAGCTGGATAAGTATTTGCTTCTTAGACTACTTTCCGCGTATTAGTATTATAGATTAGGAGTGTGGTATATGGCATGTCTGCCGATGTCGCAGAGAAAAATAGTTGAATAGGATAAGATCAGAAAATATTAGTTATGTTAGTTCTCGTTTGACGTCATTGCTCCGAGGGAATATGTTATCCCGAAAACTTGGACTTAAATTTTGAAATATGCCTGTACGAGTAGCGCAGCTTTAGGAGGACGTTTTTAGTGATATATCGGGTAAACTACTTAGATATCTTTTCTCTTAATGGCTAAGGCATTTATTTTAAATAGATAGGTTGTGCCGGATCAAAATCTTAGATGATTGTTTCAAAAGGTGACGAAAAAGTATGGTATGAAGACACATAATTTCAACTTAAGTAAGATATGTTCCTCTAAACGGGCGAGAGGCTCAGACCATTTGTTGCTTTTTTATATGATACAGCAATATTCAAGTACTCTCGGTTAACTTAAAACAGCTTTCAAGTCCTTTGTTTGTCATATTTTTTGTATTCTAGAACTATTTTTTGATTCTACTGTTGTTCCTAACATATTTTAACCAGACTATAGCTAGATAGTATAGCGTCGAGAAGTGTGAACAGTCTTGATCACGTTCTGATTAGTTTAGTAACAGTTTATTTAACGTTTATGTTTATGAGTTGCGGTTGCTTACGTACTACGATTAGTTAGCGTTGGTTTGCCTTTATTTAATCAATGCGTAATGAATTATTATTCGATGGGTTTCTATTTTCATTGACCTATGTGATAATAACATATAATCTGCACATGCTGATTTAAATCACTTAATATACTTCAAACAGATTGAAAGCTACGTTGTTTATTCCGAACTGGTTATTAAGAGAACTGTATGTTGCCTGTAACCAGACGTTTATAACAATAATGGGTCAAATGAATGTTATATTACATGTATAAGTATAAAATAAATTACTAAAATATTCAAAAGGGCGATTTTTCGTTAAAGCTTTATTTAGACACATTGGAACGCTTTTAAATGTCTATTACACTAGCTCAACTAACCTATGCTGTCTAAGACTAACCCTATGAGCAGGACCCTTTTAGCGAAGAGACCATCTCATGTGGAACAACGCTAATGGAAATGCTGAGTGAAACAAGACAGAGGAAGTGGATCGAAACCCTGGAAGGCATCGATATGACCCACAGCAGCAAAATGGCCTGGAACTTAGTCAACAAACTCAACTGTGCCCCTAAGGTAGTCAAACAGCCGTGCAAATTAACACCTAACCAAGTGGCCCACCACCTCCTCCTAAATAAGAAACCCAACAAAAGATGTCAAAAATTCAAAACCAACAGGTGCCCACAGCAGGAATCAAATAACTTCGCTGTGCCTTTTATTACCAAAGAACTCAACCAGGGACTAAACTCAATGAAAAATGGGAAAACAGCCGGGGTGGACGACATCTGCGTGGAACAGATCAAACATTTCGGGCCTGGAGCCAAACAATGGATCCTGGACCTTCTCAACCACTGCCTCGAGACATGCAAGTTGCCAAAGATGTGGAGAAAAGCAAATGTAGCCGCACTATTAAAGCCTGGGAAAGACCCGGATTCCCCGAAGAACTACCGCCCGATATAGCTTCTATGCCACCTACACAAACTGTATGAACGGTTGATACTGAATAGCATAGCAGGCGTAGTAGACCCAAAGCTCATTCCCCAACAGGCCGGTTTTAGCTTTTGACTTAGCCCAATACTGGGCTGAAAAACTTTGGTCTCCGGACACGAAAAAGTAAAGTAAGTAAGGCTAACCCATATTATCCCAAGCCAATTCAAATAAGTCAATGTCAATCTCAATCAAAGCTTACATATATTCTTAGATAAGCTCTGCCCCAACTATACTAATGTTCTCGAATCTTAGGTCAACTAGCTCCGGGTGTATGTAGCGTGTTTATTTCGATTTTTTATTTTCCTGAAAAAAGCTGGGATGCTTGCATCTTGCAAAGTGTAAAAAGAGGTGAAAACAACAAGAAAAACAGACTTGTAATATGTCATTTTGAGAGAGATTAGCTTATCTTATCCTCTGTTCGTTGTCTCATGGTAGAAGGTAATTGTGAACATCTATCACCATAAAATATCATATTATCCTGGTTTTAGTTATTTTTCTATAAGATGGCTTTCATTCTTAACTAATTTGTTTTCGGGCGTGATGAAGCGTGTCAATTAATATATCTAGATTGGATATATTGTTTTTCGTCACCGCAGTAAGAAGCCGCATTCAATTGGTACTGCTTGTAGAAATCTATTACGCGGAGCCGCTATGTATCGAGCTAAATTAGTTAGGTTGGGTCGAATCAAAATCTTGGATGATTGCTTCAGAAGTTGACGAAAAAGTATGGTCAGTGTGAGCATGTGGTTTAAAGAGGCATAATTTGAACTTAAGTAAGATATATATTCCTTATAATAAGTTAAGATACTTGATATTTGACCTAAAATTAATACAAACTTAACAATATATACATATTTACAAATAAATAGCTGTATACTACGGACGAGGTGGTGTCCACCTAAACCTAAGATAATTAAATAAATTACATGATATTTTAATACTAAATGATTATTCTAACACTGCACTTTTTAATGTTTTTCGGCTTCATGCAGTCGTTCCTAGGATCCTTGTCCTGGATTTTCAGCGCATCACTTCGTGGACAATTTTGTGAATTTTCCTGAATGTCATCTCCTCTATGGTCATTCTTCCTATGTTCCTGGTTATTTCCTGCATCCTCATCGCGTACCTGTAGTCTCTGTTCTAGCGGTCTTGTCCCGGCTTCTCTGTACAGTTGTCTCGTCGCCTTGAGATCCTGCCATCTGTAGTCCATAATTGTGCGTAGCAGTTTCCGTTCCAGCGAGTGTAGCTTCTTCTTGTTGGTTTTTGCTGCGTAGGTGTTGTACAGTCTAATCTTGATGTTCTTGTCCAGTCCTGCGGCGTGATGTATGAGAATATTGGGCTTGCTACTATTCTTGCCCTTCTACTGGTGCCCTGTTATGGTTCTTGAATGTCAACTTCGCATCCAGCGTGACTCCTAGGTACTTGACGGTGTTCGTGTCGTGTCCTCGATCCGTATCCCGTTGATCCTAATGTGTGTCTTTTCTCTCCTTCGCTTCTGGTTGAAGTTGATAAGTTGCGTTTTGGTCTTGTTTATCTTCAGCTTCCATTTCTTGAAATATCCTGCTATCTGCCTGACGTGTTGTTCTATTCGCTGTGTTGCCGCTACCTGCTGCATTGATGATGGGTAGACTGCTGCGTTGTCCGCGAAGACTGCTATCTGGTTGTTCTGCTTCCTTGGTACGTCGTTGATATAGATGTTGAACAGCGTCGGCGATATCACGCCTCCTTGGGGGAGTCCTTGCCTTATTGTCCTTGTCCTTGATACTGCCCTGTTGATGGTGTCCTGTCCTTTAGGTAGCTCATGACGGTCTCCGTGATTGCCAGCGCTATTCCTGCGTCGTGCATCTTGGTAGACATAGCATCCTTCCATACGATGTCATAAGCCTTTTTTAAGTCCAAAAGTGCGGCTGTTGTAGTCTTCTTAGTGATGTGTCCTATCATTGCCTGGCACACTATCCTCGCAAGCTGCATGGCTGTCGCTTTTCCTCATTGAAATCAGATCTGCTCTTATATAAGGGTTCCTAGTGTTTGGAGCTCCGCGTTGATCCTTTTGTTGAGCACTCTTTCGAAAACTTTTCCGAGGGCGGGTAGCAGGGAGATGGATCTTTACGATGAGGTTTGGCTCCTGTTGATGATGTACGTTAGCTGAATAAGGGCTTTATCGGCAGGAACTTGGCTTCCTTTACGACTATTCCATGCAGTCCTGGCGCTTTGTACGGTCTGGCCTTGCTTATGATCCTTCTTAGCTCCCTGGGGTTTAGTAATTATCCTGCTCATGTCCTCCAGCGATAGCGCTTCGATTACGTCCGTTGTCCTCTGAACTCTTCTTCTTGTCCTTTCATCTGATAGATTCTCTGTCACGCTGCTGATATTGGCGCAGTATTCCATGAAGGCTTCCGCCTTTTCTGCCCTGTCCGTGATGATGTATTCTACGTCGTCTCTCTTCACTTTGATAGGTGGGACTGTCCAGGGCCTTTTGCTGCTCTGCAGTTTCTTGATATATTTCCATATGTTGATTTCTCGGCTTGCGGCTGTGATTCTGTTGCTCCCTAAACGGGCCAGAGGCTCAGACAATTTGTTCCATTTTTTATATGATACAGCAATATTCAAATACTCTCGGTTAATTTAAACAGGTTAAGGTCCTTTTTTACTAATAATTCATTAACTATTATTCTAGTACCACTTTTTTACCCTACGGTTGTTCGTAACATATTTTAACTAGCCTACAGATAGTTAGTATTGCGTCGAGAAGTGTGAACAGTACATGATCACGTTCTGATTAGCTTTTAGGAACAGTTTATTTAACGTTTACGTGTATTAGCTTTATTTGATTTATCTTGCGCACTATGACTAGTTAGCGTTGGTTTACCTTTATTTAATTAGTGCGTAATGAATTATTATTCGATGGGTGTCTATTTTTATTAACCTATATTATAAAAACATATAATTTGCACAGGCTGATTTATATCTCCTAATATATTTCAAACAGATTGAGAGCGGCGCTGTACATTCCGAACTGGTTATTAAGACAACTTGTACGTTGTCTATAAGCAGATGTTTATAAATATACTAGGCCAAATGAATCAAAAGAAAAAAAGCAGGCCTGGCAAAACTGCTACAGGTGCTGGCGAATAAGCCTATTCTTTATCTAATGCAAACCTTGTAACAAAATCATTATCGATGTATTTAATTGAGAATAATTTCCAACCCTATCTTAAAAACTAAAATTACCAATCAGTTGAATTATAAATTCATAATATAAATTCGTTTTAACATATTATAATCGACATTATGCGTTGATTTAAGCTTACGTAGCAGGTAGAATATTTTAAATGGCCATACTATTTTAGGATAAATGTATTTGAAATATCATCTGCAAATTGCAAATAATACACGATATCATCGGAATGCTGCCATCACGCAAACGGTGTAATATAAACCAATTAATTCATTAATAGATGTATGCGATTAACCTAATATGGAGAACATAAGTTGCTTTGCCTATAAATAGAAACAAGATTTGAATATAAGTGAAGTATGAGTGTAACAGTAATTAAAAACAATGATAAATATCATAAGTTATAGTGAACTCAAGGGCAAATTATTTTAAGCATGTAAACAAATAAATCTAGATAATGCAGAAAAGATGTGCATTTTTATTAATTTTAAAAAGCTTTTCAGCAAGGAATGTATCCTTCCTGGCCCCGACAAAAAATCCACCATGAAATAAAAATATGATTACCATAATTGAAACTTTTCGGGAGATATGCACGTTGATTCATAAGCCATTGTTCATGCCCATATTAATATACCCACTTTGTGTTGTAGTAATGTTTTAGGTTCATTTTAAATCAATGTATCAACGGGCTCAATTTATTGGAAATTTTAAGCCTTCCGATATCTGTTCTTTTTTCAAGCTACTCTTGACCTAGTCCAGAAGAAGAGAAATCAAATTATTTTTCATGTTAACTTTAAAATTTCGGTTTTACGTTGACAAAAAACACATGATAGATTGTACTTGAACCTACCTCCATTGTCCTTTGTTATATCTTCATTTTGGCCATAAACCGTTTTTAAACAATTTTGGATAATGACATTTCAAAAATTAAGCAATACTCTGAATTAATGTAGAAATACGCAATAAAGCTACAGTTTTATTAGCCTTTAATTGATGGATTATTAGCAAAAAGAGGAAATATGTAAACTATAATATACAAGGAAAATAAAAAGTATCTCTTTAATTCTTGCACTCTTTCTAAATCAAATCCTGGGCTTACACATGAAATATGCTTCGAAATATCAGGTGCTTTGGTATGCACATTATCTACCGTGCCTTTTGTAGGAAGGCATATTTACTCCATTACGTATTTTTTTACGGCTTTTATATGAAATTATGATTTATGTCTATATATTATTTCATTCTTTAATGATATAGGTACTGAATTATGCAATTGGAATTTGGAATCTCTAAATGATTATCATTGTATCAACTATTTCATTTTACAAATGTGTCAAAAAATACTTTCTCTTGCATCCTCAATCATATCCATATATTCAGTTTCTGGACATAATATTGTAGCTGTCAACTGCTTCCTTGGCTGCCGTGAAATAGCGCTGCCTCCAAATTCAAACCCCGAAAAATGTGTTCTCTAACACACGGAAATGTTCTATATCATCTCTATGTACATCATCAAACATGCCTTTTGTAGGCCGGTCTATTTACTTCATTGCGTATTGATCCACGGCTTTTAAAAGAAATGATGATTTATGTCTATATGTTCCATTCTTTTTATGATATAGGTACTGAATTATGTGTTAAGTTTGGAATCTGTCAGCTCTATATGATGAGCTAGTACATTTCTTGGTCAACACTTTTATTACAAAAATTTCTCAAAAAAGATCTCTTGCATCTTCAATGGTGTCCATATATTCAGCGCATGGGCAGAATATTGCTTCCTTGGCTGCAATGGATAATTAATATTTTGATACAGGCTTGCTTGCTAACACTTATTATTTGAAAAAAACAAACCAGAATTCATACCATTTTCAACCAATACCACTGTTATTAAATTTAAGGGCACCAATTTTCGATGCCACAAGGTTTGTACGATGGTAATAGATACTGGCATTTTTAGATTCTGCTTCTAACTTGTAAAGCACCTGTGCATTATTCTCTGTAATTGTATTTTTGACTCTCAAATCCAATGCCCAAGCCTTTTCCTTCTATCTTGCTAACTGAAAAATTCATAGGCTTGCACTTGGAACCCATGAGATTAACAACAGCATCTTTAACACCACCTATATTTACTAGTAATTTATCTTCAATTGCTACAGTTAACTCTCTGCTGGCTGCTGGTTTCTTACTCGGAATTATAAATCTATTTTTTTTTCATGTGGCTAGTACCTGAAGCCATGTACCATTCTGGACTATTGAGCCATCCTGAAATTGCTATCAATATCAAAGCAGTCTTGGTTTCTTTTGTATTTTTTTTTCTGGGGCATTCTGCTTTTTATGTTCAATTTGGCCTCACACACTTTTATACATATTTTTTACTTCACTTATCCTTTTCTTGAAATTTCCATCTTGAAGCCATTCAATATTAATTATGAGTTTCAATGAGAAATTCAAAGCAAGCTTAATGGCTTGGGTACAAAAGTACAAAAAATTTAGGAGTTTCTTGCTTCCATCGATATGTTATTTGTTGTATGTTATCTTATTTAAATTTTTAAAACGAGTTAATAATTTACCTGATACGTTCCTGAAAAGATCCAAATCTTGATAAGAATTGCTGCGAACAGCTTAATGTTTCACAAGACTATTGCAAAACCAAGACAAGCCTGTGGTTCGAGTGAGCAAAACAAGACTAGGCACAGTTTTCAAGAGTTGCAGGAATGGTTGTATTGTCTTTATAGCCAAGCTACACTCACGCCGGGCTGTGGTCCCAGAACTTACTCTAAATTGGTCCAGAATGGACTGGCTTCTGTTGATATACTGGCGGTTCTTGGGCACGCTAGTAGAGGTGATTAAAAGGCGTTGACGTCAAAGAAGACATATGAACTACATGGCCCCTTTTCATCTGAGCAGATGCGCTGCCTTTGCAAGAGTGAGACAATTTTTCAGGACGATAGAGAGATACTGACCTTCATCAGGATATTCGGAAGACTGGAGCGGATCGGAGATGGAGCTCTGAAAAGGCGGCAAAGGCCCTCCGGGCCTATCAGCAAGACACTTTGGCTTTCCCTCAACCAATCCTGCTATTTACAGGATACAATATTCTGACAGAGGAACCTTTTAGCCGAAAAGTTCGCTAGAGGTGTTAAGATCCAAAATTTAAAACTAATTTGTAGCATAAAAATAATTCGGAAATTTTACGTATATCAAACTTACTTTTTTTAATGGAAGACCCTGTAAGCTGTTCCCTTGTACGTAAAAAAACAGAAAAAATAATGCAGTATAGTTTTATTACCTTTTGGTT
>MU182738.1:102122-120236 GCA_016904865.1 Pissodes strobi
GAAATCTAATCGAATATATATCAATGATAAACTGCAACAAAAATGTATTTTTATGTGCGCCGCCGGTTATACCTATTTGATCATGGGGACTCGCATCCAGTTTGGACTTCTTGTAGAAACATAGTCTGTCTCCCGGGGAGAATGATTATATTACTGAGTCTTTCCCTGCTAAAAAATTAATGCATATTTCTTGGAGCTGTGGGCTCTGGCATTGGATATTCTTGATCCATAGCCGACATTGCGGCAGTTGTATCCTATGCCAGGTCAAGTTTGTGCATGTTTTGCATCGACTTGTAGTGCTCCAAATATAAACCCATTGAAGTCTTAAGAGGTTTCCTGTTTAACTCCAGTTTCATGTATTTTAATATTTGGTTCTGGTTGTTTATGCAACAGACGTTGCTTGACATATCAATCTACAGTAAATTTCGATCTGTGTTTTCAACTTTATGACAATGACAATGAATTAATCAAATGAAGAACTTCATGAAGAAACTTTAGCAGCAGCTAATGAAGCAAGTCTGAATTTGTCACCTGTGAAGTCAAAAGAAAGATATGGGTAGCAATAATTCCGTTTTATTGATTGGTGAACATTAAAAAGGTAAAACCAGCAAAAGAGGAAGTATTTTTAGCATTTTTTTGGAAATGTCCAAATCCTGGAAACCAAACACGTTATGGTCCAGATAATCAATGATATTTGTGAAATTAAACAAGATTTGGGATATTGGCAAATTTCATAAAATATCTTCCATTATAAAAAGACAAAATATTGAATTTCGTCCAAAAAATCCAAAATTTTGAGTCAATAAGACGTAAAAAATGTATGAGGGAGGCACCCGATAAAATTTACCTGTTGATTAGGTTGGTAACGATTTTTGGATTGGTGGTACCTGCAAATGAGAGGTAATAACGAAAATCAGCACCGACTATCTAGAAGATAAAGAAGACAGACGTGATAATTATTGTCAATATCAAGAACTCCAAAAATGATTTCGCCAGATCATTTGTAATATGAAAAGAAACAAACAATGGGTACTTTTTGAATGTTCACAGAAAATATACAAATTTACGTCCAAAAGAAACTCCACATCACAGTACAAACTTGGAAAATGTACTGTCCAACCAGTAGGCATCAATTCAATAGGAAAAATACCCTCGGAAACCGCAGCCTATTTACACCTACAAAATCCGGAATGGTACACCGGTCACAGTTTTAGGCAGTCCTCGGCCGGATTCTGGAGAAGGTATCACAAATATTAAACGTTTGGGAGGGGGGGAAATCAACTTCTGCTGCTGAGGGTTACTTAGAAGGCTCTACAAATCGAAAAAAGAAATCAACAAAAGAATATTCTTAGTTTGAACGCTCCATCATCAACATTATGCAATTTAGAGTCATTAAGGTCTTGCTCAGATGTATAATCAGTAATAAACAGCCAATATTACTCGCCTGTTTTTGATGAAACTTTTTCCCAATATTTGTTCCTCGTAGAGCAATCTTCTTCCAAGAAGCAGATAACTTCAACCCGCATGCTGGCTTTCGCAATTAACTTACATAACGCAACTAACTCTACATCTAGAATTGATATCACTAATAATAAGTAAGAATATAATACTTCTCTTATTCCAGTTTATTTGTATTCCCTCTTGTTATGTTACTTTTATCTCCGTTTGTATTAATAGAGATTTAAGAACTTTAAACTTTTGATATACCGTTTGTCCGAACTCCGCTTCGCGCCGTTCACAACGGCAGTCGCGTGCGGGAAAGTATCACTTTCCGCATTATTACAATTTAGTTGAGCGGATGCTTAAACCCGAAGTAGTTGGTTTGATCCAAGATTTTTGCCCAAAAAAGAGCAGATACATTGGCGAGGAGGGCTGAAAATGAAAATGGAGTGTCCATGAGGAAGTTGGGACGTGAATGTCGTACTTCTAAGGACACAGTTCCGAGGAAATTGGCCAGAAATGGTCTAAAATATCGAAAAAGGAAAAAAGGAATACCACGACGTTATCGGGCATTAAGACTGACCTTTATATATATCATTAGTATGGACGATGAAAAGTACTTTACTTTAGGCAGAGATTAAGGGACATAATGGCTTTTATATCGAAGCGCCCAGATAATATATAATATGAAGAAATAACGAAATTCTAAGGCTAAATTTTAGTTTGGTGCACGATTTCTACTGCAGGAATATACATGCCTTACGTGGACGGGGTAACGGGCGAAGCACTAGATAATCAGCGCTATATGCAAAACAGTCTGACCAAATTGGCTGAAGATAACATAATATTATGGCCAGAATTAGCATCGCTCCATTACACACGAAATGCTCAAAATTGCCTAAACGCTCAAAGCCTACAGTTTGTACCAAGAAATGATAAACCCTCTAACCTAATCCAGGCTCGTCCAATGGGAGAATTTTGGACTCTTCTGGCTAGAAAGGTTCGATAGAGGATGAAAAGCTGAAAATAAAAATTAGTTAAGGCATAGAATCTAGAACCTACAGGAAAATTGGAGAGATAGAAGTCGAAGCCATCCAAACCCTAATGGAGGATGTCCGCAGAAAATTGCGTTTCGTTGAGGAGCATGGACCCATCCATTTAATTTGATTTATTAATTTTGTTATTTGTAATATTGTTAATTAGGAAATGTAAGAAAAATTAAAATTAAATTATATTTCTGCATTAAATGTAATAGAGCAATGTGTGCCAAAGCTTTTGAGACATACGTTACTTCAGCTTGAATTCCAGTGCTGGTCTTGGAGTTATTTATCAGCAGTTATCTACTTTAGAAGGTCAGTTTTATTCTTAGTTCAATCATCTTTCTCAAGAATATATAAAGCCCAGGATAGTTTTTAATTAGTTTTGTCTTTGGCATAATGCTACGACACTTAAAGCACATCAAAGGTAATATCAGGATGTACCATTTGGCATTCCTGCTAAGATAAGGCTTGTGGATAGTTTAATAGCGTCTTCATGGCAACTGATGATATTGTACAAAATGTATCTGTGGTCTACTGGATTCTGTTTATTGGGCCATGGATCGAATGAGATGACCTATGCAAAAATAATTCAGATCTGTTACAGAAATAACATATTACACTCGGCTATCAGAGCTAGCCCAGATTCAAAGAATTAAGTTCAATGAGAGTCTGTGTTTCGTATACTTATGTATGTATTTCTTATATTAAAGAAAAAAACCACGATATATTTCAATATCACAGTCAATGGGATGGGTAATGTGTACTCAGGATAATTCGGAAGCGGCAGAAGGAAACTTCATGCCATATTAAAGCTAGCTTGGATGTGAAATTGGGGCTATGTTTTTGACCCTATAGTTGAAGGATCTGAACCTGAACCAAAATAAGCAATTTTAGCTCCAGATAGTTACAACTTTCTATAATAGCTAATGACAAAATGAACATCCAAAACCTACAATATTCAGACTATCCCGCTTTTTACCCTATGTAAGGATTTATGTCTAGGGGCTGACCCACAACTCGGAGCAGGCTTGCGCAGTCAACTGTTTTCATGTACTTCGCGATGCAACCAGTCGTTTGTATGTCCCTGATGGTCTAGAAGTTTGCATGGTTAGTCTTCACTTCGGCGACCCGAGTTCAAACACCGTCGGTTTTTTTTTTATTTTTTTAAGGTTATATTTCCAAACAGTATTTGTCTTGATTTTGGGTATGTCCTGGGTTAGTTTAGGTAAGCACTTGGTTAGTTCCCTTTTCTTGAGTCCCCGTAGCGAGCGAAGTGAGCGGGGGGCCATGCGAAAAGTGAATTTAGGCAATCCACATTACTGCTGCTGAGAGTCATGTGTCACCCCTAGACGTAAGTCATGTCAGGTTGTATTGACACAGATTAAATTATCTGAGAATTCCTGCTTGTTACCAGATACCAACCATATTTATCTGTCTCTAATTCTTATTTCTTAGCAACGACAATTCATATTGGATCTCAAGGGTGTGTTGCTACACTGTAGCATTTTCAAATTTTGGTATAAACTAGCTTTGCTTAGTTCATATTTATTTTTAATTACAAACATAATTTAGATTGGATTATTCGAATCTATGTAAAGGATTTTACTAATTGAGCTATCTTTTAATCACTCAGAAAAATGCTAACAAGTTTTTGTTTGATCTAAAAGTTAATAAAAACTTAACAATTTGTTCGACACAAATCTAAGATTCGGTTTGTTTATTATTTCAAGTCAATTCGTTGCAATACCTACCTCAAACAAGTTAGAAACCATAAGAGTCATCTAATATATATTATAATCCATTTATCTAATTGTGTTTTGGTATATTATTTATTTTTGTTTTCTTCGTCCTTCAAGGAGATTTCCTGTTTCATTTATTAAGGTTAAGTCTGGCAGATATGATTTTGACAGTTAGACAGGTTCAATCGAATCAACATTTCCAAGTAACGGTTCTCTGCAGATTTTTAAGGCATATTTATTTTGCTGCTTGGGGAATATGGTTTATATAAGAAGTTCGATTAACCGAGCTGTGACGTCAGATGATTCTTCATGCGCTTGGACTCGCTATTTCACATAAGTTAAGTTGGCAACAATGTTTCGTAGTCAAGGTGTTGGAATTCGTTCCGTGAGATATTCGGGTTTTCCTTTTAGCCTTAGACTGGCGGGGAGTTAATAGGCCGGCATCCTTTGTGGAGCCTTTTTGTTTTAGGGGTTTCATGGACTGGTTGAAATAATTAGGGTCATTATTTTATGATATTTTTTTTACATTAATGTATTTTGACCCTAACAGTGCCAGTGCTATGGAAGTTCTTCTTGAGTTACGACAATCCTACCTCCACCTGGTAAGTCACAACTTCTTCATGCTGTGTGAACCGGGGTCATCTCTTCTCAGATTTTTGATCCAAGGCTCCGTTGCAGAGATATCGGCAAAAAACGGTTTTTCCCCATAATCCCCCGGTCTTCCATATGGTTAAAGCTAGCCTCCATGAGGCGCACCTACCGTAAAAATTTTGACTTCGTAGCTCTTCCCGTTCTCCCGAAATAAATTATTTTACCTTTTTCTTCCCCCCCCCCCCATCTCCTGGCCTAACAAAAGGGGGAGGGAGGGGTAGGGGTCCAGTTTTTATCCAGGATCCTCAGAAACATACTTAATTAAAGGGGCGTTTCACTTTGATAAGCGTTTCACATCGACAACCATTTTTTCTGACTTTACCCTCGCTAAAGAAGTTAACTTCAAAAATGAAAATTGATCTTTTGGAGCATTTGGATAGGTACAGAGAGACAACAGTTGAAAGTGGAAGAAGACGATTTGCACTTCCTATTTTAACTATCTTACAAAGGACAGTACCAAAAGTCACTATAGTTGGTACCATTGGATAGTCTTTAGCCGTTTTCTCTCTGTACCTATCCAAATTGTCCAAAAGCTGGATACATCAAAATGGCTTAAAATTTTACACATAATGTAAAAATTTAAAAAGTGTTTCTTAAAATAAATAGTTGGTATCAGGTACGCGTAGATAGATCTGGCTATACCGCGACCGTAAAATTAATCAACTTTATATTATAAACTACAGTTTACTTTGCCCAGAAACAAATTTTCAAAGGAATATCTTTTTTCGATCTTCACAATAATTTAATAATGAATAGAGTTTGAGTAGTATGGCATCACATTCATAGTTTGTGTCGCTACTAAATCAGATATTAATTAATAATAATAATAATGAAAGTGTTGAAAATAACTGCAAATAATTTTAAGCTTTACTGCATACCTTTTCTGTTTTTCCAATTTTGAATTAAAGATATTTCTAAATTTAACAAATTCTTCACGTATCAATCGTCTGCACCAAACAAGTATCATCAATTTCGTTAAAAAAGCACGTTTTAAAATTATAATAATCGTTTTAATCATTTTGATCATGGAAGAATTTTTTTTTATTACAGGGAAACGGAATAAAAATTTATAGCTCTTACATCAATGAAATTTAAATGTAATTGAATGAAAGCATGAGTTTAACGATTCATAAAGTGCAATAACCACCACGCTTATGAAGTTGTTGAAGACGACTCTCGAATACTAATTTGAAGCATCCTCTGTTTGTGTGATGTCTGTGGTATACGCACTTATTATCTAGTGTCTTGTGTATTAAAACAGTGACAATCATTTTTAGGTTTTATGCACATGCACATAAATTGTTTATCTAGACTTTTCTCAGATTGGCATTGAATTTTAATGCAGCCATTGAAATGTCAAGTCTAGCCTTAACGTATTATATCCTGGTGAATTTGCGAAAAAGACAGAAAATTATTAGACTACGTTATCATGAAGCTATTGTAAATATCCTAGTATGCTGGAAATGCGATATGTTATTTAAAAGATACGATTGGTTTACCAAAATCATGATGCTCCATAACGAAGTTATGGAATGTGACCACTGCTGTCTGGAGTTTCTCAGATGATAAATTATTGTTATCTTCACTAGGTATCAATTTGTATCGTCAGCATATATATGAATATTTTTGAAACATATTTGTACATATATAGTAGTACAGGGTGTTCTCCAGAGATATAGGGAAGTTCATTTGTGTAAGTAATGTATATGACATATTCCACCACCACTAAGCTAAAGTACCTATGTTCCCAGATCTGTTCTGGGACTTTCGCGTTCCCACCAAGGGTGTATTTTACCTAGAAAAACTATAATTTCTCTGTACGTAATCAAATGTTTAAGCGCTAAATTTTAAAGGAAGTTGTAAATTGTGTGTGTAAATAAATTGAATTCATAAATATTTTATAGGAAAGCTATCATTAAATATCTGATATTTTATAGACTAAAATTGTATTAGGAGTGCTTCTGAATCTATAATTAAATTTATACGCGACAGCATGTATGTGTGTTTATTGGCCATAATATTTTACGATATTCGCTAGTTGGATGTCGAATAATTTAATATTAGGTTGCTACGCGTTTATAATATTACTATTAAGAAACATATACTATGGTATGTGCCGCCATTTGATACACAGATCGTAAGTGGTTTTCATGGAACGAAGCTTTAAATTTTGCACGGATTTTTTATAGTCAAGGTTTCACCCTATTACTAGAATCAAACACTAAATTTATG
This sequence comes from Pissodes strobi, assembly GCA_016904865.1. Taxonomy (NCBI): domain Eukaryota; kingdom Metazoa; phylum Arthropoda; class Insecta; order Coleoptera; family Curculionidae; genus Pissodes; species Pissodes strobi. The sequence continues at coordinate 109,225 of MU182738.1, forward strand.
TCTAAATGTTTACTGGCTTTCATTATTCCCATTTACGCTTTGCTCTAAATACTGAACAAAGATATCTCTGCAATATGTTAGTGTCAACGACTATCTAAATAAGCCATCAGAACAAACTCGACTGTAGTGTTAAAAGCTGAAATTCTTCGCCTATTAGCAACAATTAGAGGTTAAGTTGGGTCAAACAGGCTATTCTATCCTTTATATTTATTATCAGATTAAGTTGTCATGACAAGTCAAATCGATGATCGTCAGGCTTTTTTATTGTAACAATTATTGGTCTTCGATGATCTGACCCACATCAGTACTGGTACTTAACAATCTAGAAAATAAACAAATTTTATCGGATAATCGACAGGTAATTTCAAAAGGAGTGCGCCAACATTTTCTTGTAGCCTGTATTGTTGTCGATCGGTTTATAATCTATTTAGAAGCTTTCGGAGTAATTTCTTAGCATTTGAAAGGTGCAGGCAAATAAGTCGATATATGTTAAAAATGATTTTTAAAGTTTTGTTTTACAGCAGAAGAGCCTATATTACGCATAAAAAAAGTCCTACCAGCAAAAGATTTCGCAGCAAAAGCTCATGTGCCAATACGAGTCTATCAAAATGTTGGTATAGCAAAATATATGTTCAAAATTTTGTTTATGAAAATGAAGGAAGTTTCATTACTAAAAAAAGTCGATGTGCTATGGTTTTGATCAACCTTTGTATTCGAAAGCTCGATAAATCGTATCTGCAGCACCTGAAGGATCTGCATTATCGAAGATCGTAGTAAGACTTGGGGGATTCCATTTACTTATGTCGTTTTTTGGAGCAATTGGTTATATTATTATGCAAGAAAGTGGAATAAAAGAGGTACTTTCTTTAATTTATGCACCTGATTCATTAGAAAAAATGTTCAGTGGCCATGCTTACGCGAGAGCTGTTAGTGCTCATACATTACTTCATCTCACTTTAGCAACAATAATATCAAAAGAACTTGTTTTGATGATGAGCTAGATGCAAGTCTTAATAATGCTGTTGAAAATATAGTAAATAACACTATTTCATACAACGTTATTGAAGATGGTGATGAAACAGCTGAAGCATTTCTTATCAGTTCAATCAAAAACTAAAGGAATATGGAGAATGAGGACCTACAGGAAAACTGTGCATACAATACTTTCATATGGTGTCGATTGCAAAGGAGTTTAAAAGGGCTGAACGTATGGGAGATTGGCAATCTCATTTGAATAGCGTTAAACAAATGCTTCCTTATTTTCACGCCTCACAACATTTTAATTATGAGAAATCTGCGCACCTATATCTGATTAATTGATGATGATTTAATCGATTGCGCAGAAGTATTTAAAAAAATTGACGCTTCTCCACAAGTCATCATCACAAACGGGATTCGCTTTCTTCTTGCTATATATGGAGCTCCAAAAAAATTTATTGCATAGACAAGTACAGATATTCAAGTTTTGTTAAAACACACGGAAAAATAAAATAGTACAACTATCTTGTCTTCGTCCAACATCTGCTTCTGCTTCAAGGAAAGTTGGTAGATAACACTTTGGAGCCAATTCAAACTTTACTTCCACCTGCTCCAGAAAAACTCCTTAACACCATTTTGTGCAATTGCAAAAAGGGTTGTAGCACAAACTGTGTTGTCAAGGCCAGTCTTGCTTTAATATTGAATCAAATGCAACAGATGAAGAGTTTTATGATATGAATGAGGAGACAACTGATGCATCTTTCCTCTTGGAACAATCTACAGATATCCAGCAAGAAGAGGACGAAGAGAGCGGGGAAGAAGGCGAAGAAGACAGTACTATTGAAGGATTTGAAGATTATCAGTCAGACTAAAATGTTTCTGAAATCAACAATAATTCGTTCCATTTTAATCATTACCGTTACCATACCATTTTTGAATTATTAGCATATTGTCTAATAAAACCGAATTACAAACAATTTATAAAATAATTTTGACCTTTGACCTTGAATACAATTTTTAGCAGACGTGGGATCGGTGGGGATTTTTGATATTTTATTTCTAATAGTGTTTTAAGACCTGTACCAAAATTCAGCTCTATGTGAATTATTGTAAATTGAAATGTGTATTTTGAGTGGATTATAAGGCGAATCTCATGCAGTAGTTCTCGACATATCCAAAGTATTTGATGGCGGATTGTTAAGCAAATTAATAGCATACGGACTACCACCAGCACTGCTTCTATGGCTTTTCAATTTCTTAAGGGATCCAAGCATCCGAGTTGGTATTGATGGACATCTCTCGGAGGAATTTAAAATCAATGCCGGAGTTCCTCAAGGGTGTATATTATCTCACACACTGTTCCTGCTCTATATCAATGATCTCTTACACAGGGCAACAATTCTATTTACAGCTTTGCAGACGACAGTATTCTTATATCCTCATTCATGTCGCGGACTTCAATGACCGCTGCTCGTTCTCAACGCGAGCGAGAAAAGCAGATGGCTGCCATTAATGAGATTATGAACGCCATCGTGGAATATGGTGAGGAAAACAGTGTCCAGTTTAACGCAGGAAAACCCAACCAGCTGTCTTATTGAAAAAACAAATACCACAGGACCTGAGTTATCAATTACAGGACGAACACTGACACCTGCCTCTTCCATAAGCTTGCTGCGCATCAACGTAGAAAACAGCATGTCTAGGCGTAATCACGTGACCAAAATCGCCAAAGCAGCAGCACAACAGCTAGGAGCACTCTGTAGAGCGAAGAAGTTGTATACACCTCGTCAGCTCTTACTGCTCTATGAGGCCTAGAGAAGACCATCCCCGGAACACTGTTTCCATGTGTGTAGTTCGGCACCCAACCACTTGCTCAAGATATTAGACTCCATACAGAGGAGAGCAGTCCGTTTTGTGGATGACTCAGAGTTGACTAAAAACCTTGATAGCCTTGAACTTTGAAGAAAAGTGGTAGACGTATCTCTTTACTACCGATACTACTATGCCAAATAGAGACACAAGCTGCTCAACAACATACGATTCAGTTGCGAACACCTAGGACGTCGCTGCTACGGGACTTCTTTATCTGGAGGACTGCCTCACTCTGGAATGGATTTCCGAGTAACGTCTTTCCACAACCCTTCAAGTTCAAAGTCCACCATCTTCTCCGTACACGCACTGTTAGTTGAAGGGTATAAGATTTTCCTTTTATGTGTGTGCCGAACATAGAAAAAAGACAGCCGTAAGAAAATAAGCTGCTACATTATCGTTTTAAACGTTTGGTAGTGAGGTGAAGTTGCTTTGAGTACAGGAGTGACGGAACTTCTTAAGGTTCTGCAGATCTTTCCATTTCATCGCGCTTACAGACAGAATACCTAAACAAGATCATATAGAATGTATCAATAACTACCTATAAACAGGCGAGACGTGTTCTACCTTTGTTTAAGAAACATGGGATTTCCCTTTTTAGTTTCTGTTTTCCCGAAAGCTTAAATTTGGTGTCGGTGACGACACTGCTTTCCCATGCAACTGCCATTGTAGCTAACTCGATGGAAAATCATCCTGGGGTCTCTTTTCGAGTGGTCTAGAAGGAAAAGGGCGTATGCCTCGGTAGCCTTTTAGTAAAAAAGCAGTTTAACTTTTGAAGTACGGTTGAATAACATTCTCAACTCAAACGCGGATGGTTTGTTTCTTGCCATTTTGAACACTTCATACCAATCTTCAAGAACTTCGACTTCACTTTTTTGGTTTCTTAAACCAAAATCCTAGTATAGGAAATGAAATTTTTACGCTTTCTAGCCTCTTCTCCATATGCACGTAGTGTAAAAAACGTGTCATGGTAAAATTCTCATTTTGGACACCGGCACCGCAAGCGTCAAGCTCAATTCAATTCATTTATTCATGCCAAGACATATAATAATGCTTATAATCGTCTAAAAGAGCACACAATAGAGCATAATATGTTAACATATCAGCAATATTTTAATACAATTGTCAGCACCATAGTACAAAATCCTAACTTAAGCGAAGGAAACATTAAATCACACAATAAAACACAACATACTAAAATATCAGATATACAGCAAATAAAAACCTAACACATTAAAATAATTGCTCCAAAAATTCTTGAAAAGAATAAAAGCTATGCAATAAAATGGATTTCTTTCTTATTAAACAATTTTACCGACCAGTAACCTGGACCGTCCGGACACCTTCTCAGTTTCCAGTAAATTGGGACCACTCTATCCCAATTGCGTGTCATATTGGTGAGTGTCTTCATTGGTCTCATAAGTGTCCCCATTTTTCTTAATATGCCAGAGGCTCTCCAAAACATATACCGATGGAAAAGTCAGGATCCCAAGTTGCCCATCATCCCGGTAGCCAAGGCCAGCCAGCATGCGAGAATTGCAAATGTAATATGAGAGTGAAACAGAGCATAATATACTGTTATTAAGATTTTCTGTGAAACACTGTTTGCCAGTTTACGTAGAACAATGAGACCGCTGCCCAACCTTTTGGTGATACTATCTATGTGGGTACCCCCACTGCAATCTCGAATCCATGTGCACACCCAGAAACCTAGCTCCATCAGCACCCCGAAAGATTCAGAACATCAATATCACATGTGCGGTTTTAATCGCATTCAGCAGCAATCCATTCATGGAAAACCTACTTTCTGCTCTCACCTGTGCCGCCCAAGAACCATCCAATGCTGGGTTCAGAGTATCAGCTCTGAGGGCCACCTTGTATAATTTTCAGACCAATTGTTGGCAAATCATTAATATAACACATCATACCAGACATGGTTTCAATAGCTAGATGCCGTTGGGAGAAAAGGTATAAGTAACAAGCTTTGGCAGAAGGATGGATGGTTAACACAGTCGAACGCCTTGCTTAGATCACAGAATAAGACATCAATATTCTTGTTTTGGAACGCCTCCATAATATCCGAGATGAGTCCCAATATCGCCTGTACTGAAAAATATTTCAAGCTTACGTATCTTCATGTCGAGGTGATTATATAAGAAGTGATGTAATAAAAAACACATGTTGTCACTGCCTTTTTCCCCCACAGTTTCGGGATACACACAAAAATACTTTGTAATATAGACAGAATATGAACGTTAAAAGAATAAACTGATAACCGCCTCTTATAATAAACGTCATCGTTGTTATGTTCGGGGTAGGCACATTTTTTGGCGAAATCCAAGCAAATCTGCCCCCGCGTCTGGCTCTTTGTTTTATAAAACTGTTCAGTCTTCATCTAATGCAACTTATTTTCACGGAGATTTGGCGTACGTCTCTGTATATTTGATGAGACTTCATTATCTGTATTTGCGATAAATTTAGCTTTTGAGCCTCCAAACTTTTCATTTTAGCTTCTTAGCTTGATATTGATCAGGCTGACTACATCTAGTTCATGTTCATTGCTCGTCGACGATTAGTTGTTGTAAATGTGTTTTAAATATCTTGAAGTTTTCGTCCCCTAGAGGGTGAACGTGTACGTCTAGTTTGATGTTTATATCAATACATATCTATAATGCATTTTTTTATTAAAAAAACCTTTCTAATCTAAATAACGGGTTGATTCCTTACTTTCAGGTAGCACTGAGAATGGCCTTTTAGGCCGAAAACGCTCTGCTACGAATATAATAAAAATAATTATGTACGAAATATAGAGTTATTCTTCGCTTCTACGTCCTTCTATGATAGTTGGTAGAGGATTATCGTAAAGCATTAGAATTATTATATGACAAAATAGATGCAGGATGCATACTTTCTTTTGTCTATTGATAGGGTCACAGGATAACGCTTGTATATGCTTTGACACTATCAATAGACAAAAGAAAGTATGCAACCTGCAGATCTATTTTGCCATATAATAATTCTTGGAAATTTATTTCAATGCTTTACGAGAATCCTCTACCAACTAACATAGAAGGACTACGAAGCTCGAATAATTAAGATTGATCTTCCTTACAGGTAAGTCGATTAATCTTATAATCATTCCTTTTCTTCAAGTGAATAGCAGTTTAGATAAGCACAACAGCAATGCACAAATTTTGTAATTTGCATGTTTTAGTACAATTGTATTATATATTTATATCCCCGTAAAGTTGCTAACTAGTTTAACACTCATACGCTGAACTATAATACGTAAAATGCAAGCAAAAACTAACTTACAACTTAACCGAACTGAAAATAATCGGCTGCACAAAGCTGAACTTTCCTGTTCACCTGAAACTACAAAATTTTCCACGAATTTACATTAAATTAGCGCTTAGCGCAAAAACAAAACCCGGAGGTTTATAATGACTTTGATAATTCAATTTCCCCATAAATTTGTTTGTCGCACATAAAATTTAAATTGCACTGAAGTCTTCCATCTGCTATTTAAATTTACTAGCGTAGTAGTCTAATTAACGACATGCTAAATTTCAAATTCCATTTTTGAAATAGTAAACTCATATGTACTATGATGTATTACGCTGCTGATGGTGAGAAGAGGAAAAATCAATACAACAGAAGAATTTGAGAATATTATAGACCAAGAAATGAAGATGCAGGTATGAGCTAGTGAAAAACCGTTTATACAAAAGTTGTAGGAAATTTAGAGATATTTTTAAGCATATGCCATATCTGCAAGCAAAACAAAACATATTTTTTTTTTTTTTTTTTAATAAAAGCTTTTGTACTTATGTTTTTAGATTGTTCATTTCACGCCCAACAAAGCGATATAAGACTTAATATAATTTGATCAATCCGTTTTAGATATTCAGTATGAAATTGAAAGACAAACCTAATTAATAGCAATAATTTTGACCTACATTCGTTAAGGTGATTTTTGAAGTGAAACTTCTTTAGCGAGGGTAAAGTCAAAAAAAATTAAACGCTTATCAAAAGCGACTAGGAGAGAGGGAAAAGAAAAAATTAAAATAATTAATGTCGGGAGAACGGGAAGAGCTACGGGGTCGAAATTTTTATGGCAGGTGAGCTTCATGGGGTGCTACCTTTGACCATATGACGAGGGACCGGGTCTCTAATTTAAGGGGGGATTTTGGGGAAAACCCAGTTTTTTGCGGATATCTGCAAATGAGCCTCGGATCGAAAATCTGACAAGCGATGGCCCCGCTGTAGTGGGTCATTAGTGGGGGAGGGAATTATACTCTCCATCCCGCCACCTCCTCGGATACACAAACATTTTCGGAAAAATGGAAAAAAATTGAAAAAACGTAAAAAATTGTTCGGAAAGTTAATAAAAGTATTATAAAACGAAAAAAGAAAAAATAATTAATAAAAAAAATTGTTCGGAAAGTTAATAAAAGTATTATAAAACGAAATAAAGAAAAAAAATTAATTAAAAAAAGTTAGAGAAACGCGGTTTTCGTCGAAACAAAAATTGAAAAAAAGGAAAAAATTTAAATAAAAAAATGTGTCAAAACGGGGTGTAAAATTTGGGGAAAAAGCTCTAAAAAATATAAAGACTCAATTCAGGATGAAAATACAAAATATGTTTCGATACCGTATAATCCTCTGTATACTAGAGGACTCCAAAAAGTTTTTAAGGAAGTAGGTTTAAAATTAGTATACCAGACTCAGTTTAACATTAAGAAATTATTAGGTGGTCCAAAGGACAAAATTGAAATATTAGAAAGAAGTGGAATATATGAAATTGGATGTATGGATTGTAACCAAAAATATGTTTGGCAAACTAGAAGATCTATACAAACGAGTTTCAAAGAACATATAGCTCATTTAAAGTATGGTAGAACAGAAAAATCAAGTGTTGCCGAGCATGCTTTTGATAATAATCATAGAATAACAATTAAAAATTTAAAATTAATTCATAATATAACTGATAGGAGATTATTAGACGCATATGAAAGTATGGAAATTATTAAATGCAAGAATAGTTTAGTTTAAATAGAGATAGAGGGCCCATTCCGTATAGTCCATTGCATTGGTTGATCAAGCGTGACTAGTGGGATCCCAGGATTGGTTCTTTTTAGTTCCGCTTGATTAAGCAAACAATAGTATAAAAGGGAGTTAGGTAGATTTTAATTTTAGTTTTAATCATCTCCTGATGATGCTAACATGGTTAGCGAAACGCGCGTCGAGTGCAAATATTCTGTTTCGGTATTGTGGATAAAACTCGGTTTTAGTGAGGTAAAATTAAGGCAAAATTGCACATTTAGTTTTAAAATTCCGGGTATTTCCGCGGAGATCCGGAAAAAAATCTAAATATTGAAAAATCGTTTTATTTTTCTCCCGAGCTTACTTAAAAACGTATTTCAAATTGCACTTTTCCATCGCCACTTTTCCGCTCTATTCAATAGTGGAATCCACTTTGGAATTCGACACTTCGTGTTCAAGGGGTCATCATCAACTTTCTTATTTTTCAAATACGACCTTTAATTTTTTTATCGTTTTTGAGATGATATTGGCGTTATTAATTTGAATATGATTTTAATTTTTTTTTATTAATTTTTTAATTTTTATTTATTTTTCCCAATTATTCATTTTACTTTGGGGTAAAAAATAAACGAACCTGTTTATTTAACTAAATTATTTACTCCAATTTTCCACTTAACACACTAAAGAAATTAAAGTATTTTTATAGAATGTAAAAACTTGAAAAGTAACTTAAGCTATTTAAAATTACGCCAAAGCAAAATAAATAATTTCAAACGAAAATTAGAAAAAATAATAAAAAAGATTTAAAACGCCTATTCATATTAATAATGTCAATGTCATCTGCAAAACGAGAAAAAAAATTCCGTTTTTATAAAAAGAAAGTTTATGATGGTCTCTTCAAGACGAAACGTCGGATTCAAAATATTGGATAGAACGGAAAAAGTGACAATGCAAGAGTGCAATTCAATTTGAAATAACCACAGGAAAAAAATAAAACGATTTTTCAATATTTCGGGTTTTCCCGAATATCTTCGGAAATAGTCGGAATTTCAAAACTTTCTGAACGGCATATTGTTAGGCACCTAAATGAGCTATAGCATCTTCTACGGTTTTCGAGTTATCCGTAGATAGACTCGAATTAGAGCAACCCTGTGCAATGCCCGGTATAAATACCAATCCATTTTTAAGTATTTCTTTCAAGTTTTACAATATTGCCATACTTGATATTAAAAAAGATAATAATTTTTTGATATTTAAAGTCAAACCTGTATAGAAAATTAAAATATAAATTGCTGTTCATTTGAAACGCATGCGAATAATTTTTAGTCTAGATTTTAATATACATATCTCCAAAACTGAAAATGATTTTTTAATGCGGTTTATTAAAATATTATGGCATAATTAATGGCCTATCGACTAGGCAATGGGGTGCTCTTAATATTAAGTATATTTTATATGTAAAAGGTGCACCTCCAAATTTTATTAAATTTCATTTGTCCCGAAAATTTATAAACATTTATTTTCCTTTTGTTTAATACATTTAATTTTTTATTTTTAGGCAAATTATAAAAACAATTTTGTCATTTTCAATTTTGTTCGAAATATTATTTTTTCAAAATAAGAGATACATTTTCTTCATTTGGCTGGAATATATAATATATCCTTCGCGGTTATAACTCTATATTTTTACGTAAAAAAATCAAATTCAGAATACACAGGGTGCTTAAAAACTGCAAAACACTTTAATTTTTCCTTTTAATAATAAATTTTATAAACAAGTTTTTGGCACCCCAATGGGTAGTTCTATTTCTTCAATTATTGCTCAATGTATTGTATGATTTATTAGGTCAAAGTTTAGAAAATTTGACTTTACAACCAAATTTTATTAAAAAAATTGTTGATACCGTATTTTTAGTGACAAAATAAAAAAATAGTATTTAATAATTACCGCCCAAAATTACAACTCACGATTGAAAAAGAGGTGAACAATCAAATGCCTTTTTTTAGATAAAACGATAAATAAGCGAAATAATAATATCCTAATTACCGATTGGAATTTAAAACCTGTTCACTCGAAAAGATATTTAAATTATTTAAAAAAAATTGAATAATGGACTTAGTACATCCTTCTTAATAAATCAAAAATTACACAAACTTAAAGATATCCTTGTAGATAATTGCTATCCATTAAATTTTCTAAACTAATTACTTTTTACCATTAGAATTAGTCATAATAACATAAACAATAATATTAAAGGTAACATAAATAATTATACTCCAATTCTTCGTTTCCATATATCAAAGATCTCACTCCGAAAAGAATTAAAATTTTTAGAAATGAACATATAAAATTAGCCTTAAAGAATACTAAATCGATTGGTAATTTATGTTGAAAATTAAAAGATAAAACAATTCATTTAAATTACTTAAATTTAATATACTCAATTCCATGTAATAATTGTGATAAAAAGTATATTAGACAAACATCACAACATCTAAAAAACAGAATTTCTGGATATTGACAGCAGACTTCAAAAAAAAGAGTTCTACTTTATTTGAACACACATACATTACTGGTCACACATTAAACTAAATAACAACGAAATAGTAAATGCTGGAAATTATTTTAACGCAGGAAAAACTCAAGTGGCTGTCTTCTCTAAAAAACAAACACCGCAGGACCTGACTTATCAATGACAGGACAAACCCTGACTCTGGCCTCATCCATAAGTTTGCTAGGCGCAAAAGTGGACAACAACATGTTTTGGCATAATGAGGTCACCAAGCTCGACAATACAGCAGCGCAAAAGCTAGGAGCACTCTATAAAGCAAAAAAGTTGTATACAACTCATCAGCTTTTACTGCCTTATAAGGCCCAGATAAGACCATCTCTGGAATACTATTCCCGTGTGTGGAGCTCGGCACCGAAACCCTTGTTCAAGATATTAGGAGAGCAGTCCGTCTTGTATATGACCCAGTTGACTAAAGACCTTAATAGCCTTGAACATCGAAGAAAAGTGGCGGACCTATCTATTTACTATCGATACTTCTACGAAAGGTGTTCGAAGAAGCTGGTAATTTATGTTGAAAATTAAAAGATAAAACAATTCATTTAAATT
>MU182738.1:120246-138055 GCA_016904865.1 Pissodes strobi
TTCTACTTTATTTGAACACACATACATTACTGGTCACACATTAAACTTCAATGAAATTAAAATTCTCCATAATGAAAAATATTGAAACAAAAGTCCGTGTCCTTCCAATTATGAAGTAAATTATATTTGTTCTTGTTTGCTGTTAAATTTAAGTATAACGTATTAATATATATCTAAAAATAAATAAATGTAAGTTCAAAAATTAAATAGACTTAATAACTTTATAAAAATATTAAAGTATGGGAATATTTATTGCCATATTTCATGAAATACGATGTTGTACCATGTTGTATCGTTAGCTATTCTAAATAACAGGCAACTATCCAATAGATTCCATAAGCTCTTACCACTATGCGTCAGCTCTGTGAGGACACCACTTCGTATGATGTAAATGTGGCTTCATCCAAGAATAATATCTCTATTGGGAAGAATGGGTTCTCGTCTATCTCTCCTTGCAGCCAGGAACAAAATAAAACGATTCAAAATCTGTTAATTTAATAAATCTTGGTTTGTAAGGATGACATTTATTTCTTTTTCAGAGGAGTTTGACACATTCCACGATATTTTTCTCAAAGGTACTCTCGGTACTTGAACTTCTTTGTGGAATTTGAAATCTGGGCATACATTGGAATTCTATAGAACATTTTCTCATTACATTTTGCTTTGGAACAGTTCTGAATCTAATTATTGCCGCCCTGTACGAGATATCTTAAGCTTTATCCTTTTAATGCAATTTTGTTATAAAGCAGAACTTTCTATCAAGAGTATTTTTTTTCGTTAAATAACCAATAAACAGTTTCCCATATGGAAAGAACTTCCCAGGGCAGGTTGTATATTATAAAAGGAGAAAAAAATACTATACTATACAATACTAACCTGATCATGATAATCATTATTTAAAATATAATTTGACTATTTAAAATTAAAATGTCGTTTCTCGAAAGCAGCCTAACTTTCTATATCAATACACAAAGGCTACACTAAGATACCCCCAGCTGTACCATTTACAACCTCTCTAAGTTTTTTATACAAGAAAAAAAATTACCTGATTTTAAAAACAATTCAAAAATGCATTTCTTGGTTAGTCTGGTGCGTATTTGAAACGGGCCGGCTGACACAAAGTGATATATTTCTGCCGGTGAATTACCCAAAACCATTGCAACACCCTCGGGAGTTTTCAAGATGAGGCGATAAGCAAAAGAGGGTGCAAAGCAGGTAGTTTTTAAATGGATATTAAGGCCCTAAGTTGTTAACTTCATAAGAGATGAATAGTCTTACTGAAAAAGTTACAATTAGGACCTCCTCGAAACGGCTTTTATACCTATTCTTCCATGAAGAGATAAGTGCTTTTTTGTACTTTTGCATTTCTATCTCGGAGGGGAGTCGGCGACGTAATTTAATAAAATGATTTTGTATCTCGTGGATTAAAATTTATGTTTTTACTTTTTTATCTCTTTAAATACACAATACTTTTGAGTTATTCAAATGAGAATTTATTTGTAATCAAGCTAACAATATTATGGCAGCAAAATTCCATTACATGGATTGTTAATTATCCTTTTCGTTTGATAGGAAGGTATCTTAAACATTTAAACGCACTGCTACTAATACCTATGCACGGTTATGTAACGAAATAGTGAATAGTGTAAATTATTTAAAACAATAAGTCATGATTTTTAACTTTAAATAAAAAGACCGTATTCATTTGTTACTTGACATTGCAAAGGTCAGTCTTTATTTAGAAATTCTATGCAGTATACAGAACATATCCTAATTTGAGACACCATACCGATGGTGTAGCACAAATATTACAAGCACTTTTGGTCACGAATCAGATAAGTACACTAGAGGTCAATTTTAAACATTTCATATGCAAAAATATTGTGATAAGAGAGCTATGTTCCAATCAGAGTAAGTACTATTAGTCGGCAGAATTCTTCAGAAGTGGTACTGAGTGCACTTAACCAATATCCACTAAATAACAAGGCCTTAGTGCTTGTGGTGTGACGTCATCATTGTAGGCCGGGCAATTTTAATCATATAAGATACATACACTAATATTTATGAAAACTATCAAGAGTTAACTTATTTTAAAGAACGCTATATGACAGACTTCATGACAAATCCCAAAAGTTATGTATGAGTTTTGGTTTAATACTAGGTGTAGTATTAAATACAGGTTTTCAACTCTTCTACACCTGCGTCAAATTCAGTATATGTATTTATGTATAATACATTTTTCATACTGCTGAGAAAAAACTTTATTAAACATAAATACATATACTGAACTATTTCACACCTTTTCTCAATTATTATTATTATAAATAATTAATAAAAACTTGATAAAAATAAACTTAAGCAGGTAGAATGTAGGTATTCATGTTATGCGGATTTAAGTTTAATTACCAACATCGCATCGAACCTAACATAGTGTTTAAGTGAGTGGTTACTGACTCGCAGTACAAAAATATTTCAATGTTCAAGTTATAATTAATAACAATCGCCCAATTAACGCATGGGTCAGATGTATATTCAATTTTAAAAATAGTTAATATTTCACCTTCTTGAGACAAACTTTGGGCTAGCTAGAAAACCAATCTTTTGGTAGCTTAAATGGAGAAAATTTGACAATATGCTCCCCAAATTTATCAAAATGCCTGTTTTCTTCGTGCTCCCCAAACTCAATTTTGCTTATTGCAAGGACTTCTGGCAAGTTTAACTCATTAATATTTTTGAGTTTTTGTATCTTGATTTGACCGTATTTTGACTCTTTTTGATAAATAACTAGGGTAATTTAAAAACATAGATGGTATACAGCCTTCTTTTAGCAGTGGTTTTAGTAAATCTATTGTAAAAAGTTACTAGCGTTTGAATCTTGAACTGATGTACCTTTTATTATACTGTCTTCACGAAAATGAGGTTCGCATACTTTCGTGTTGTTTGGTGGCTCAAAGTTTTCTCGGAGTATAGCTTTTAGCAATTTTTCTCGTAAATTTCCATCCTTTAGAAAACCGAAAACGTAAACTTTAGGCCCATTTTTATAGATTCAGTTACAGCCAGGAACACAAAATTGTTGAGGCATAATTACACTAAGTATCAGTTATCACAAAGCTAGCCGAAACCAAGAGAAAAATATTCAATTAAACACGTAGAAAAACTTATGAACTGTGCTGTGAACAAATCGGTCGACCAGCACAAAAGCAACAGGTCTTTAATTCCGTAATATATGGTTTTACCCAACCCATAAAATTACGCTTAACAATATAAATTATATACCTAAATATACAACGAAATATTAGGTACAAGTTTCACGCACTTAAAAGCACATATAATTCGGATTTCAGAAAAATACAAGAAAATAACACTAGTTACCGCAGCCTTTATCGACAAATTCACAACATAATCATGATGCGTTGTTGCCGGCTATATAAGGAAAGTATTATTTTAGGAAAGTGCACGATCAAAGTAGTAGTATTAGATAATTAAATAAATAAATTACGGAATTCCACATAATAAAGAGAGGAACTAACATCTTATGTGTTTTACAATATTAGTAAAATTGTAATGTAAGGACTACATTCTTCATATACGGGCATCCAAAATATTCGTTACTATCTTAGTAGTCTGGCAACGATACAACCAATTGCGCCTCGATCGCGATTACCCTTCCATCCGCAAGCCCCCTCCCACAACTTCGCTCCAAATCGTCTAGGACTACATCCATGACGTCACGAGCTAAAATTTTGTGAACACTTTTTCTTCTTGTAGAGGAGCTTTTAACTTAACACGTACATACGTACCTACGGCCACTACATAATTGAAGTAAGTTATTTGATGGAATACCCACATTTGAGTTCAGACCTCCGAATTCTTCTTCGAGCTGTAATTAAAGATCTAGGAAGATGTGTTTATTCTTTAGCCTGATAGCTGCCTCAAATGGGTTATCCCTTAAGTGATTAATCAAATCTCATCTTCCTCATCCGTGGAAACGTTTGGACGACCAGAACCTGGATTCTTCAAAATACTTCCATGCTCTCGAATTTTGAATATAGCCAATCACACTCTTTATCCCTAATTCACCTACAATTTCCCTTATTGGCCCCATCCCTGATTCAGTAAATATGATCCAATTTGCTCTGTTGTTAGCGGCTGTTTTTTTTAAACTACATGACATTGAGTTTTCAGTATTACATTTAGTTCATAGTTCGACAGAAAATATTGTGTAATAGACCAGGAGATTAAATTGTATTTTGTTGCACTACTTTTGTATCGCAATGGTACATACTACATGAAGTCTACAGCACTACTTAGCTTCTTTCTTACTAGGTGGAAATGCGTTCAGGTGCAACCAACCCCGAAGAAATGTAAAAGCGATTCCAAATAACTACCGTCCAATTGCCATAATTCTTATCATGTCCAAAGTCATGGAGGAACTGATCAACGAACAGTATGACTTTTGCAAGCACAAATCAACGGGAGATCTCCTAACTTATGTGACCTACCTGTGGACCAAAGTCATCGAGAGCTACGGCTAATCTCGTGCAGTGGCTCTTATCTCGACTTATCCAAAGCATTTGATATGGTACGGATTGTTAAGCAAATTGACATCATATGGACTACCACCAGCACTACTTCTATAGCTTGCCAATTTTTTAAGGGATCAAAGCATCCGAGTTGGTACTGTGGACATATCTCGGAGGAAATTAAAATCAATGCCGCAGTTCCTCACGGGTGTATATTTTCTCCTACACTGTTCCTGCTTTATATCAACGATCTCCTAAAGAGGACTAACAATTTTATTGACAGCTTTGCAGGCGACAGCACTCTTTATATCCTCAATCATATCGCGGACTCCAATGACCGCTGCTCTTTCCCAGCGCAAGCGAGAAAATCAGATTGCTGCCATCAATGAGGATATGAACGCCAAAGTGGATTGGGTGAGAAAAACAATGTCCAGTTTAACGCAGGAAAGACTCAAGTGGCTGTCTTCTCAAAGAAAAGCAAACAACGCAGGACCTGACTTAGTTATCAATGACAGGACAAACACTGAGTCTGGCCTCACCTATAAGTTTGCTGGGCGTCAAAGTAGAAAACAACGTATTTTGGCATACGCAAAAGCTAGGAGCAGTCCATAAAGCAAAAAAGTTGTATACACCTCATCAGCTCTTACTGCCTTATAAGACATACATAAGACTATCTCTGGAAAAATATTCTCATGTGTAGAGCTCGGCACCCAAACACTTGCTCAATATATTAGACCCCATACAGAGGAGAGCAGTTCGTCTTGTGGACGACCCAGTTCACTAAAGACCTTGATAAAGTGGCATACCTATCTCTTTACTATCGATACTTTTACGAAAGGTGTTCGAAGAAGCTGGTACTTATGATTTCGCCTAGAGTTGTTCCAAACAGAAACACCCGTCAGATACAAGCTGCTCATCAACATACGATTCAGTTGCGAACACCTAGGACGTTGCTGTTGCGGGACTCCTTTGTCTATAAGACTGCCTCGCTCTGGAATGGACTTACGAGTAACGTCTTTCTCGAAAACTACAACATACAGCACTTCAAGCCCACCGTCTTCTCCACACACGCACTGCTCGTTGTCTGCTATAGGATTTGCCTTTTGCGTGTGTGTCGAACATAAAAAAAAGCTTCATAAAATGAAAATCGTGCAGAAAAGTAATTTATCGCATACTATGTGGAAAAATATGCTGAAAAGTATACTTTTCAGAACGATCGTATAAACATGACTCTATTTGAATAAATGGCAGATAGTGTCAATTTGACAGCATATTTAATGTGACATTTTAACTTGACAGATGAGGATGACACTATAAGCACTTTAAGATACATACATATATGGAAAAGTGGATTTCAACATGTGCATGATATTGGTAATCATTTCCTTAAGAACATAAAGAGTTTTGTGTCATTTTCATAGAGTGTCGTAGGGAAAATAGTGAACATTACTTGTGTGAAAGTACGCTTTCAACTTAGGGAAATTTCTGCACTCGGCATATGCCTCTTGCAAAAAAACCTCATAGTTTGGTAACCAGTACTTTAAAAACTTGTTGTGTACTATACTATTTTATACGGCCTGTGAAATGTATGGTATGTACGCACCTCTTTTACACGGCTTGTAGAGAACTCTATTTTTCACACGACGTGTGAAAAGTGTAACTTCTAAGAGCAAATATTAATGTGTCCTTGAAAAATTATTCTTTTAGCAAATAAAATTATTCCTAATGGCACTAATAGTGATTTTATACAAAAATTCCAGATATAAAGAAGGCAAACAGAATCAGATTCCGACGTTAGTGCCTAAGAAACTAAAAGTTATTAATTGTTTTAATTTATAGCTTTAGACATTTCATCGAAACACAAATTTATCAATTCCATTCTTTTTATTTTCTGTCGAGACTGGTAGTTTTTCTAGAGGAATAGTTTCTAATTTACAGTATGAAATTTGGAAAAGATTAAAAAATTTGAATATTAATATTAACTCAACTAAGCAATTTTACGACAAAGTTAATATCTACTGCAATATAGCCTAGAACAATATTGTCGAAAAAGAAGATCCTAAAAGTGAATTCACTTGCACTAATAAACATTAATTTTCTTTTGCTCGAAACATACATTTTTCCACTTAGCACATATTATGCGATTGCTCTAAACCATCAACGACTAAATAATATAAAATTTACTTAAAATTTCCTCCAAATCAGAAATCATTAGTATCTCTTAAGGAATCTTGTACTACTAAATCTACTCTTAATTGGACAACAAAAGGCTATTTAACTGGAATGTTTGTAAACGATTTTATCTGCGGTAATCGATTTGATCCAGCTAAGAGCTTTGATTGAATACAAAAAACATTACCGCAAAGCTGAAGAAAACGGAATGGATGACATGCAGAAAAGGTTAACATGGAGTTTGTTTAAGCAAAATCAGCGACGGGGACTTCTTAAATTAATATTAAGTGGTTCTTTCTTGTTTTAGCTTAATTGGAATGCAGATTTTTTTTTGTGGCTTGAATAATTGTATTTTTTGATGCTATGGTACTGGCATGTACTTAAAAATTAATCGATGTTGATGATATCACTTGAAATTAGACGTAATGGAAACTTCTCTATTTTTAATGCAAACGACCCGACCCCTAGAATATCAGTGGTTTTTGGAAACCATGGGCGAGTTAATTTTTAATTTGATAAACAGCTAATAGTGTTTCATAGTTTTCTAGCAGTTATGAGAAGTTCTACCAATAAACTACACTTTTGGTTGAAAATATCTACGAAATTTCGGTAAATCTTCAGCGTTTTGTGTACGTCATGGTAGATCTATAAATGCTGAAATTAAAGACAAATTAAGACGTTTTGTCAGATCTTCAAATAATAAACATAAATAGGCACCCATTGCAAACAAGGAGAAAACAGTACAATAAACACATCCTTCGGAAAAAAATTACGTTGCTAAAAACAAGAAACATAAAATAAGAGAAAATATATTTTAAGAAGGGAGTGCAATTGACAGGGTACTTATACAATTAAGAAATATTATTGTTCAGTAAACATGTTATCTTTATATTTATATTAATTTCTGTTTCACCTATTACGATTACATTTTTTGTCATTTATGGCATTCATGTTATGACTTTCGTCTCTTTATGCCAGATATCATGTACTTAAAAACAAGCTCTAAAATACATATAAGAAATTGATGTCATAGGCTCCAATTGTTTCTACATGTTCATTTCCTCCTTAATTCACTTTTCTTTGTATTCCTTTATTTATTCGAATTTGTTATCATTTTTGTTCTGCTGATTATTCAAATACTAACCAGCACAATTTTATTTTAGTTTCTGTAATGAGAATAAAAGGTTATTTTTGTTTGTCTATTCTATTAGTACATTATTATTTACCTTCTTGGGGAATGTAATTTTCATATTCGGCGATATGCATACATGATTTTTTTAATTGTAAAAAATATTTTTAAAATTTTATAAATGAAGATAAATCACATAAGTAGGGGAGGTTGGTATAAAATTGCATACTTTTTTTAAAAAGAGTACCAGAGTATAAAAAAATATATTACTCTTTGGACATTACACTTTCGTAAAAGTATACAAAAATATCAAAAATAAAAATACAAAACACTTTAAAACTTTTTTTTTGTGCAATGCCATTTTATCCAAATGATTAGATAAAATGACATAGCCACTTGCGCATGTTGTAAAAATTAAAAGTAATATTAAAAACATCATAAATATCAACGAATAATAAAACATCAAAAATAGTGGAAATTACAAAACTAAAAACAAAGTTCGCAAGTAAACATTTTGGTTTTTGGACCAATTCGCGCATATTCTAAATGGACCCATTTTTTACAGACTTGGCAACGAACCCAAACTTCCCTTGACTTAGAGATGGAATTTAGTTCATTGCAATAAATGCAAACTGCTTCGTCTTCATCATCCTGCTCACCAAATGGATCTTGAGATTCAGACAACTCTTCCATAAGATCAACTTTTGCTTTGACTTTTTTCTTAGATCTTCTTTCTTCTGTCTCTTTTCTGCGGCTTTGTCCTTCATTTCGTCTAAGTTGGGTGTGGAATTTAAAGCAATGGGTTCCTGACTCTTGCAATATTTGTTACATAATCGGTTGATTTTCGGGTAAGTCTTCTGGCAGGTCAACATCGGTTACCTTTGCAGGAGCAAACATCCACTCAGGAAATATATTAGGGTTTACAGGATGTAGGTCTGTATTCTTAAACTCACTAACTGCCTTTCTCATTGCCGCCGCTTTTTATAGGTCTCTGCAAAGAACTTGCCAACTGGATATACTGGCACTCTCCTTCCTGGATTGCTATTCATTCAGTAGCTGTCTTCTAAAAAAAAAAACAAACATCGCAGGACCTGACTTATCAATGACAGGACCACTGACTCTGGCCTCATTCATAATCTTGCTGGACATCATCGTAGAATCACCAAAATCGCCAAGGCAGCAGCACAAAAGCTAGGAACACTCTATATAGCATAAAAGCTGAATACACCTCATCAGCTCTTACTGTTTCCGTGTGTGGAGCTCGGCTCCCAAACACTTGCTCAAGATATTAGATTCCATACAGAGGAGAGCAGTTCGTCTTGTGGGCGACCCAGAGTTGACTAAAGACCTTGAACATCGAAGAAAAGTGGCGGACCTATCTCTTACTATCGATACTACTACGGAAGGTGTTCAAACGAGCTGGCACCTATGATTCGGTTCAGAGTTGTGCCAAACAGAAATACCCGCCAGACATGAGCTACTCATCAACATACGATTCAGTTGCGAACACCTAGAATGTCGCTGTTGCGGGACTCCTTTATCTGGAGGACTACTTCGCTCTGGAATGAAGTTCCGAGCAACGTCTTTCTCGAAAATTACAACCTACAGCGGTTCAACTCCAACATTCACCGTCTGCTCCGCACACCTCGTTGAGTGATATAGGATTTTCCTTTTGTGTGTGCCATACATAAAAAAAGTCCAGTCCAACCAGAACCTGAACATAGTTGTAGTGTGCCAGTTGGAGCGGTATATGTCAGTTCGAACTTTGCATTTTCTTGTGCAAAGGTAAGAGCTGGAGGAATAAGATACCCTACCGGATTCATACATACATATTAAATATCCTTTCAGGTGGAATTTTATAATTGTCGATGGTATCCTTCAGAATTGAAAAAAATTTTGCTACTTGTGGCTTGTTTAAGGCCCTAGCTCTGGCTGAGGAGGTAGGTGTTGGCTGCGTTAACGAAATGTCAGGGTTTCTTTCACGAAATCCGTATAACCAGTCTCACCCTGCCATTTGTTCTGAACGATTAAACCGATGTTTCAATTTATTTATTTCGCCAAATTGGTAAGTTATGCGACGAATTTCTATAGTGGTTATACCTTAGAACCTTTCTTCAATATCTTGTAAATAGGCAACTAACTCTTGTTTCATATCAGAGGAAAAAGTAGCGTCCCATGCCCTTACTAGAACCTTTAACACTTTTGTTTTTGGGCACTGTGTACTGGCACTGTCCTAATCTATAATTGGGTTACTATTGTTACCTGTAGAGTTTGTAGTAAAATAAATAAAATTAAATGAATAAATGAAAGTTGTTGCAAATTATAGCACAAATATTATATTGCTTCTAAAACGTTTTAAAAGGTTTCACAACTCGAAATAGGAGGAAATTGTATGGCCGAAACAATCCATAAAAAAGCAGAGGGAGGGATTAAAACTAAACACGTCTATGATATAAACGAAAGTGCTCTTGCTTATTTTTCACACCTACAAAAAAGTTTGGTTCCATTTTCCTCATGCATAAGGTTCTCGATAACTAAATTGACAACAATAATAATGAATGAATCTAGAAGTAACAAGTTTTAGATAAAATAATTTAAAAAATAGATTAGAAAAACCCAAATAAATTAAATAAGTAATTTTAAAGTGAAACGCCCATGTTTGCCTGAGGATTTTCGCCGATCGAACACACTGACGGGACACGCAACGTCCTGGTCGCTTAAGTGAAACCGCTTACTCGGAACAATCGGCAATTGTTCTTCCGTAAAAATAGCGGATTTGCACTAAAAAACCGCACAACACACTTTAACCCCCCGTTAACCTTTAAATGTCTCTAGGTTTCGGAGCAAAGCGGTGTCGATAAAAGCAGCGTTAGAGAGGACTCTTCTGATTATTTGATGAATTAATGTATGTAAAAGTATTCTGTTATTTTCTAAACCTTACGCAACTTTTCAAAACTTTTCTGATATTCTCAAAGAATCCCAATCAAATAATAATACATAATTGCATCTGTACAATAAAAAAATCGTGCCATATAAAATGAACTCACCTCATTGTTACTGTGCAACAAGTTGCCAACATCAAACTCGATAATTTCGATGTAGTTATAGTTTTACTACAAATGATAAATACAAGATACCTCATTCCAATTATTAAAGAAACACCTAATGTTAATGTTTCAATACCATTAGCCGAAATTTTGGCCAAACTACCTATATCCAATAAAACAGATAATTTCTGTCATGGCAAAATGATTTATGGCCAGCCCCGGCTGGCCTTTTATGCATATAAAACCGAAGTAACCTTTCCAAAGGAGCGTTTTAGGCGATCAATTTCTTGAAAGGGCTTTCCGAAAGCATATGGCTATTGAAGGGCATCACAAAAAGGGTCCTCTTAGAGAGCTCGTGCAGCGTCTTTTGCCTGATGACCCACTTCACCGCAGCTTAATTAACTTTAGAAGAGCCCTTCATGCGCCTTTCATTGATATGTGATATTTATTCCTAAACAGTAACTATTAGGAAAGATACTACTTGAGCATGTTAAAATATAAATTATGTACTAACTGACCAAACAAAAAAAAAACAATTACAGATTGTCAACAAATGAGTTGTCACTATATAGACCGAATATATTCTGACACCAGTATTTTTAGAGAAGGATAATATTCTCTTGGATCGTCTGTACGGTTTCCATAAATTCTACCAATATTCAGTGTAATCTTAATCAAAATAGAATATGTGCTCTACAACCTCTAAAAAGTTTTCAAAAATTAGTGCAAGAAGAAAAATTTATTTGTGAAAAAGTTGTGTATTAAACTAGGCGTACTTGTTTGGCATTTATCAAAACAAATATTTCAAATTCGGTGTCGCATCAGTTGAGACCGAATAAATCTATAAAAAATAAGTTTGGAAGTGCCTGATGATCTTCTCTAGGTGGTAGAGGCAGCTAGAATAGCTATTCAAAACTTGCTGCCGACGAAATCTGGTGCAGTATATGGAGCTGAAATGGTGCAATGGAAAAAAAGTAATGCAATACTCTGAGAATGATTTATTGGCAGATTTTACTTATATGTGGTTTGCAGAGCTCGCTTTGTTCGTTCTGCAAATGTCCACATGTGTGCCTTAAAAATTTACTTTTAACATAATCATTTATCATAAATAACTATTCCTTAGCTGATTCTGGAAGTAGATGTCAGATGATAGGTTTATCAAAAGACTTTTAAGAGTTCATTATTAGTCCAATATAAATCATTAAAAGCAATATGCCGAAGAGATTAAAAATAATATTTTGTTAAAAAAATTCGAACGGATCCTACTTTGGAAGAAACATCCAAACATCAAAAAATAATTTATAAAATCTTTGATAAAGGAAGGGAGAATATTTTTACTCAGGTGACCCGATGTGGCATTAATAGCGCTTTAAAAATGAAACGAAGCTCATCTTTCTACTTACATTTAAACATCGAATCTTAGTGCCATTAATAACACTAATAATAGTAATGTTCGACATAATCAGAGAGATCTCAATTTAGTTCTCGACATAAGATGGGAATTAAAAAAAAGTACATCCTCATAAACGAAGCTTTTATTTCTCTGTCTCCTGCCAATGATTTATGTAAAAACGAAATTGCCATTTAAATTCATATTATATCAATAATGATAATCATATCTTTCGTTATGATATATAAGCAGATATAAACTGGTGTTCATTAGAAACGCAGATGAAACATTTTTTGGCTAGATTGATAGATATCTCGAAAACTGAAACAGATTTTTTAATGAAGTTTTTCAGAGTATTAGGGCACATTGCATGTCCTATCGACTAAGCGTCTGGGTGTTATTAGTATTGTGCATATTTTGTATGTATTAGATAGTAAACAAATAGCTACGAGATTATGACATTCAACTGGCCAGAAAATGTACAAACATTTATTTTCTTTTTTATGTGTTACATTTCATTAATCCTTTGTCAAAATTTTAAAAACAAATTTGATGATTTTTTGATACTTTCAGTTTTGTCCAATATATTATTACTTTTTCTAGGTAGACTTTTGTGTATTATTAAAAAGAATTCAACTATCCCCTTCGCAGATATAACCCTTCACTTTAAGTAGAAAATTCAAATCCACAATAAACAGGATGCTTAAAATAACGCAAGATATTAGTAAAGCATGGTGATTTACAAAAAGTACTATTGCTTTACCAAGATTTTTCAACTTTACAGCCACCTGGAATATTGTCAATTTTTTAGTTAAAAGTTTAGAAATACGAGCCAAATATTTTAAAGCCTACTTAAGAAATTTAGCCTTATGAATAAAAAAAGTCACGTTTTATCCTGAAAAAGTCATATTTGGGACAAAACTGAAAGTATCAGAAGAGCCTTTAATTCGTTTACACTTTGACTTAAAATCAAGTAAATGTAACAAACAAAAGAAATCAAATATTGTAACCAGCCTTACACGTTGGGCGCCATATATGTAATCTTATTTGTTAGTTGCTCATTAGGCCAGGTATAATCAGTGGATTCATTTTTTTAAAGGCCTACCCTGCAATACCCGGTAATCTAGTAGAGATGCCGCCATAGGATGTACCCTAATAATTAGAAAACTGCATTGATTTTTTTTTTATTTTTAGAGATAGGTCCATTAAAAATTGAATGCGCTTGTGGGCCACACACCAGGAATGAAACACTCTACTAATAATACGGGCGATGACGATAGAGGTAGCATTTCTGTTCAGCTATACGCTATGCAATGCATAACATGCATTCTCTTTCTGTTCAACTCTATGAGAACGCTGGTGCATCAAACGAGATTTAACCATAGAGCACGCGCAGGTTCGCTCGATCTCTTTCTAGCACTTGGTCAGATATCGTGCTTAAGGCTATGATATATGTTTCTCTAATTCCGTTCGTTTCGTGTAACATGTTCATTATTTAACTCTCCAAGTATAGCGTGCCAAAACGAGTTTCACTCAAAAAACTAGACTATAACTTTTCGTATGCTTTTCAAGTGAAGAGCAGTTTAGTATAAACTTGTTCTTTAATAATTGTATGTCATGCATATAATAATATTTGTTATTCTAAACCATTTTTCTTGTACAATAGCTCTATAATTCAAGCATATCTATTCTAAACCTGTCTAAAGTGGAAATTACATGTATTTTTAAGGTATATAATTAGATGGATATTTAAGAGACCACCTAATGAGTTCACGCCTCTGACAGAAATCCGGGCAACAACACCATATTTTTGTAACGTTATAGGTTGGCAGTGTAGTGTAGGCTTGCTTATCTTTGGATTTTATCTTTCTCATTAATAAAGCTCCTATGTTACGTTTTTCGTTTAAATGCCGTGTCAGGTAAATACACCCACTTGAAGATAAAATTTCCAAGGTTTGCCAATATTCTTAGGAAAATCGAGAGGTTCTAAAATAATGCTTTTTAACCTTTTTCAGTACAAAAACTTTTTGCTATAATTTTATCTGGATACTCAAACTTTACAATTTAATGTTAATGAGTAGGTTCTGACCGAAGCCAAGAATTTTTTATTTCAATTTGAAAACAATTTACATTTAAACTCACTAAGAATAGGCTGCTATTGGTGAGGTTTTACGCACTTATCAGTACCACCTATATTCTGAGGCAAAGAAACCTTCTAAATGTGGAATTTAATATGCGTTTAACAATTTTTTTGAAACATTTTTATCCCGTAAAATCAATCCGTCACTGGTTCGATAATACTGGCTTACGAAATGGTTCTGTTTTTTCGAGGGGGTAATTTTTGTCCTAAATTTGAAGTCGATAATTTTATATGCCCTAAGCTTAAAACTTCAAAGGGAATAGGCAATTCTGATTGAATAGTAGTCAGTATAAATGGAAAATATAATAGGAATTAAAACTCCAGGAAAGTTAAAACGAAAAAAGATGAAATGATCAAGCCAAAAGCAATAATTATTGAGGAAAAGAAGAGACTAAAGAATGAGTTGATATTTTCGACATGATATCTAGTTTGTTCTTTTTTACTACTCAGAAAAATTACTAGTTCGTATACTGAGCAGCCATTAAATTCCTTCTAAGTACTACCTTAAGTACCTACTGGTATTACTAAGTTGAGAGAAGAATTCGTGATGGAAATGCTTAATCTACTTCAAGTTGATAATCAGATCAGAGTTCGTAGAAATGTACAAATTGAAGAGAAATGTGGAAAGAGATAATAATAAAATCGGTGAATCGTGGTCATGAGAAGAAGCAGCAAATCTGCCTACCCTAGTTTCCACATCCTTTAAAGCGTTTTATACAGTAATTCGAGCAAATAAGTTAATAACACGAACTTCGGAAGCTATGTAAGCAGAATACCTTTGATCCAGTACTATGAACTGTACCATTATTTTTGTAGATGTACCATAATTTCTAGCCGTACGTACCATTATTGAACGACAGATAGTTGTCAACACTGTATAGGGTTTCCCTTTAGTGTATGTGCCACTGCCATAAAAGACACATGTACGCTCATACAAGCAGGAAATTTTATTCCTTTTAACACAAATTTTTGGGTTGTTATTAATATAGAAGTTACTATACATTTTACATTACAAAAATGTCATTGTGTTACCTAACCTTATCCTCAATTTAGACATTATGTATGCCATAAATGAGAGCCGGAGTTGCAATACGTGTTAACCGGAAAGAATTAAAAATAGCTCCCTTACATGCAAACAAGAAATATGGACTACTAAAAGCATTTGATCTGTTTACCGCTGCGAACTAAATATTTATGTGGAAAATTTGCATGCTTTTGCAGTTTTGGCTTGAAGGAAACAAAATAAATTAGTTCCTGTCTGAAGCAAAAAATATATTCTATCATTATATTGCCGAGGCTATAGTGGAAATCCCTAACAAATTCCCTAGTTTTAATTAATTTTAATGAATTGAGGTCAAAAAGTAAATCAGCCAGTCTAAAAGGTTTTTAAAAGCAGGGCGATATTCAGGGAGGAATAGAAAAAGTTAGACTTTATGTCTTTCTTAACGGGCTTTTACGTGAAATTTATAGTTTTAACACTCCTAGATTCGGCAACAGTTTTAACCAAAAGGATTTACTACGACATGCTTCTACTTCGGCAAAGAATTTCGAAATAGTGGAGCTTTATATAGAGCAATACCTATGTTTCTTTAAGCGCTTTTAGGTTTATTTTCACAGTTACATGCCCATGAAATATTTTAAATCCAAATTGGTACCGTGAGAAGGAGATTCAACTTAAGAGTATTGTTTTAATGATGCTTTACCAGAGGATCAATTTGCTTTAAACATGTGCTTTAGCAGTACCGACACAGACAATTATAAAGCTTTCTGGCTTTTTAATTATGTTAGCTTAAGGAAATTCGTATTGAAGTAATTAAATTTCCTTCTTAAAACCAATTGCCTCTAACAGAAATTTCTAATCGTTATGGTTCAAGAGCGGTGTAAGTAGCCACAACGGCTTTAAAAGCATCTAGAACAATATCCCTTAAAGCTTTTTTAAAGCGTAAGTGGTTTATTGAAGTAGAAAATATTAGCAAATAACCTAAAAGTTTTCAAATATCTACGTTAATCTATCAACAATAAGTTTAATATTATTTGAAATGAATCCTAGAAGTAAAACTGAATGATTAGAAATAAAAAATTACTATATTTAAAAGACGAAATATAAAACATGGCTCGAATACTATAAATGGACCAGTAAACCAAAAAAAAATGGTTCCTTCTAGTTCGTATTTAAGTGAGCCGGCTACAAGAATTAGGCATCAAGAAACACCACACCAGCAGTTAGAAATTACATTTTCTTCATTAATTCAGTAGCTATAAAGAACAAAGTTAAATGTCAAAGGACATAGGAGGGCAAGAAGTAAAGCTTTAGCTATTATGATCTTAGAGCCAAAAACCCTTTATTACTGCAAGTTTTCAAGCAGTACGACACTCCTTAAAACTCTTTACTCTAATCAACTTTATGATGGTCAAAATCTATTACATATTTAAAGAAATATTTACATAAAGTCTTTCACGTCACTAAAAAGTTGCGCAAATCGAGGGTTAGTCATAAATTAATGTTAAACCATTAGGGTTTCGGTAATACCTGCCATCTCGGTCAATTGCTTTGTTGTAAATTGGAATCCAGCCAGTTTGTTATTGGGTTTGGTAGATAAGTACATAACAAAACAAAACTTTAGTCGGTGGTAGCAAGAGCCTATATTCCCTGTGGGAAAAACTGTCTTACTTTACATCCATGATGCTCTCGTATACCAGCAACCTGTAAATCACATTTGCAGCACAATTGCGACCTGTGCAGTATGGTAGGAGTTGGGGAAGCGATTATTTATTGACTATTTCAAGATAGAAAATGTACGAAGCTCAGGGTACCTAATAAGCCACTC
Source organism: Pissodes strobi (assembly GCA_016904865.1). NCBI lineage: Eukaryota > Metazoa > Arthropoda > Insecta > Coleoptera > Curculionidae > Pissodes > Pissodes strobi. The sequence continues at coordinate 137,476 of MU182738.1, forward strand.
CCAGGGAAGAAACCATGGGAAATTAACGACTATGTTACAGGTGGTATAAAAGTAAATGTGCATGTTTTTTACTTCGCCAAGGAAATACCCATCACTGGTGCAAGCCACTAAGGATGACGAAAAATTTCCCAAGCTATCAAGAAGTTGATTTTGGAAGATTCTATGACATGAACTTTCGCTGGGAAAGCAGAACAGAATATCTTTCCCTAATGATAGTTCAGATATTATTAGCTGGACAGGAGAATACTTGAAGTCAATCCGAAAATATCACAGCGAATGCCAAAACGCTTTTTTATCTGGATGGAACTTGGCTGAACGAAGGGTAATCCGTATCAAAAGTCTGGCAACATAAAGACATCTTGAGTTCTCGATAAGCCGTCATGGAAGGCTCGTCAACGAGATTAAGACCGTCATCTGGAAACTATCAAGAAGTAGACAGAGAAATATCCTATGACTTGAACTTTCGCTGGGAAATGCAGAAGGGAACATCTTTTCCTGTTAATAGGCCCGATATTATTTGCTGGAGAAGAGAGTACTTGAGGTCAGTCCGAAAATATCGCAGTGAATGCAAACATGATTT
>MU182738.1:138065-151502 GCA_016904865.1 Pissodes strobi
TACTTGAGGTCAGTCCGAAAATATCGCAGTGAATGCAAACATGATTTTTATTTGGATGAAACTTGGCTGAACGGAGGGCAATCTGTATCAAAATTCTGGCAAGATGGAGACATCTTGATCTATCGACAAGCTGCTATGGAGGGTTGATCAACGGCATTAATACTACTCTCTGGAAAGGGGCGCAGACTTATTATAACTCATATAGGAAGTGAAAACTGATTTTTCGATGAAGGCTTATTAGAATTCTAATCGAATTCGACTTATGATTACTACAAAGAAATGACTGCTGATGTTTTGTAAGTAAATTTCAAGCAAATGATCGAATATTTTTTCGGTAATTCAGTAGTAGGTATTATTGTACATCGCTTACCCCCCTATCATTGTAAGCGGAACCCAACACAGCTTATATGGGCGCAATTAATAGAAGTGTGGCTAGGAAGAACACATTTCTTAGTATCCAAGAAGAATGATAACTCTTGGTGAATTCATTGGCGAATATAACTGCGGAAAGCTGACAAAATGCCATAGAACATGTTATAGCAGAAGAGGAAAAAATGTACGACGTAATGGACGAAATTATGGAAACCGAGCCTTTAATTATTACTTTAGGACATGACGATTTTTTTGTAAAATAACTCAATCGATTTTTAATTATTAGGATTATTTGACTGTGCTATTGGAATATTTACAATTTCTTTAGATTTTTGTTATAAACTGTTTTATTTCCATGAATTAATATTATAATATTATAGTCAGAAAAACGAAAAGTAATATTATAGTCAGCTCCCCGACAATGGTGCCCCGATTGATTGGTTACCCTTCGTTTGCATTTTATGGCAATATTTTGCACCATTCAGGTAAAAATCGTTGACACACCCGACCACTGTTTTAAATTTTTTATGGGGGCACTGAGCTATCAACTCCTATGAAATAGACTTATTTTAATACCACCTTAAATAGGTAATTAATTAGTTTAGGGGGATTTCAGCTATTTTATGTACGAAGAGAAACTCGTAGTTTGCCGTATCAGATGTGACATATTCTGTACTTGTTCTTTAAAATTTTAGGTAACCGCAAAGTGATTTAGATAATTTTATTGTATTTTGTTTTCTTGATTATATATAATTAACAAAAAATTAATATTTTTGAAGCTCGAACATTTTTTCTTCAAGTGCCCTGCCCTCCTAGAGCGTTGGCGATCAAAAGCATGACCTGGACTTTATTTGCAGCCTTCCGGAATAAAGACGTAGTACTCTGTCCATACCACCGGCGTAAATTTTCCAGCAAAGATGTTCTGCGGCGTCCTGAGCCACGTTTACCCTCTACCTTCCCTTGAACAATAACGTGCAATAAGCTATATTTGTCATTACGCATGACATGACCAAATTACTCCAATTTTCGTCGCTTAATGATGTATAAAACTTCCATTTCCTTGCTTAATCAATGAAGCACCTTCACGTTTGCAACTCTGTCTGTCCAGGAAATTCTACGGTGCGTCCACATTTCAAAAGCTTCTAGCCTTCTGCACATCGCATCCGTAAGTTTCCAAGCCTCGAAACCGTAGAAAAGGATGCTAAAGATATAGCAACGTAGCAATCGGATCCTAAGGGAAATCTTTAAGTGTCTGCTGGTCAAAACCTTTCGCATGTTTATAAAAGCTTGTCTGGCCTGCTCTATTCTACTCCTCACCTCAGAGGTTAAATCCCATTTGTCATTTAAGAGGTAGCCGAGTTACCTGCAAGATGTTACACGTTCCACTGTTTCATTTTGACTGTCGTCTTGAATCACCTGAGCCTAAGTGCCTTTTCACACATGCCGGATAAGATCATCCGGTTTACGGATATCCGATCGCGAGGTACGTAACATTAAATGAAAGCTTTCACACGTTTGTCGGACAGTCGGGCGCCGGAAACGTGCTAGAAAAACCGACTTCGGATGCCCGGTGTCGGACTCATGTGAAACGGGGCTTACTGATGACGAGCGATTTCGTATTTTTAACGTTGAGTCTGAGACCCGTAGACTCGCTATGTTCGGTAACAGTGGTCAAGAGTTCCTGTAGATCTGTTATGCTTGTGGTAAGTAGGACCGTGTCATCAGCATATCTAAGGTTATTGACCACCACTTTGCCTACCACTACTCCCGTTGATTTGTCCTCGAGTGCTTCTCTGAATATACTCTCCGAATACAAGTTGAATAATAATAGGGACAGAACGCAACCTTGATGCACCACTCTCTTAAACATAATTTCCTCCGAAAGCTCGTCATCTGCTTTGACGGCCACTGTTTGGCTCCAGTATAGATTTGCTATGATTCGAATATCTCTCCCATCCAATCCCAGTTCTTTGAAAGTATCAATTAATTTATCATGCTTTACAGCATCGAAGGCCTTCTCGTAGTCTATGAAACAAGCGAACACATCCACACCAACGTCCCTACAGCGCTGAACAAGGACCTGCAAACTGAATAGTTCCCCTCTGGTTCCAAACCCATTACATTACGGAAACCGAACTGGAAGTCCCTGATGGTTTCTTTACATCTCCGTAATATGCGGTTATGAATGGTTTTCATGAAAAACTTTAAGACATGGCTCACTAATCTGATGGTTCTGTGATCTTTGCAGTACTTTGCATTGCGAGTTTTGGGTATTTCTATAAAAGTTGATCTTAACCAATTGTCAACATGAACTTCATCTGATCCGGGTGATTTGCCGTTCTTCGAAAGTGATAGAGCATATTCTACTTCAGACCCTGTTATGTCCAGACCGTCATCCAGCTTGATATTATGCGTTATATTGCGGTTATCGTTAAAAAGCTTCCGAATATATCTATCCCATTCCTTTAACTTTTCCACTGTTGCTGTTAGAATATTATTCTGCTCGTCCATTGATTTCATCTAAGAACTTTATTTATTTTTATAATTTAATTCAATACTATAGCTAAAACGGATACCCTATTTAACTTTTGCCAATGTTGTAGCTAAACGAAGATGATTCCTATCTAGTATTAACTGTGTACCATAATTACATTATTGATTTTAAAATTAGTACTGATACAGCACCCAAATAGTAATTTTGATTTTTGAAGTCGTTAGCATTTGACATTTAACATGTATCAAAAATGCAAAAACACAATTTTTTTCGTTTTAAATGCAACTTTATTGCTTTAAAATTAGGCTTTATCTGGATTTTGTCAGCATTTTATGAGAATGGTAATAAAACACAAGCCCTCGACGTTTCATGAATGTTTTATTCACATAGTAATAGCAAAAATGTTTTAAAAGGACTTGGCTGCAACAACCTTCTGCTGTCGTCCATGATAAAACAAAAAATGTTTTTTATTAAGGAGAAATTCTCTGCTTCTTCCAGTTGAAATATCGCCTAATAAACATAATATCATTATAATACTAACCCGCTGAGCTACTCAATTGAGTATGTATCATATATAGAAGCATTTATTGAATAACACTTTCTAAAATATTTTATTTTTGTTTCAGGTAATAAAATAAAGAAGAATGGTCCACATCCTGTGTTTACTCAAGGTCCAGTATAATCTGCTTATATCCTTTAAGAAGCAAAATATTTTGCTTTTGCAGCATTGCTAGAAGCCAAAGGCCCTTAATTCTCAAAATTATATCGCCATAGTACCTATTGTTGAATGGTTTTTATGTTTTGCACTTACCTCGACTTGTCAAGATTGGCAAAAAGACCAGGTGATAGCGGTTTATGAAGATTATATGCTTGCTTTTTTACAGATACACATCGTAATATCTTTTAACTGAATTTTAAGCAAGTTTTATTCCTGCGAATTTAAGACCTATGACCTCCAGAAGAACATTTTTTATTTCACGGAAATGGTACATGATTTTGAAAAAGGGCAGGATATACGTTTTTGGTCCATAAATGAATGATATTCTATTTTTTTTTTTTGAAAAGTATTGTTGAAGTTCCCATCTCATGAACGTCACTGGTGGGAGTAACGGAATGTTAGGTAGACCAAATTTTAATGCAGAACGTTTTGATGTTTTCAAAATCTGTGGAAATAATAAAAAAAAATAATATTACATTTTCTCTTCAAGGAAAGTAATTTTTTAAAAAGTGCTTTATTTTATTTTATAGCAGTGGCACACACACTAAAGGGAGATCCTATGGCGCTCGACGAGCGGTGTGTATGCAAATATGTTGATTGATACGGTTCTTGAATAGTTGTAGGTTGTAATTAGGGGGAAACAGATGTCCTGGGAATGAGTTCCACAGTGATACAGTGCGCTAGACAAAGGATTTTTGTAAAGCGATGTTCTAGGTGCTTCCAGTTGTATGACGAACTGGTGCGCTCTTGCCGTCTGTCGTAACTGCCTGACAGGCGTGGCTAGGGGCAGGATGAGGCGGGACAAATCATTGGAGCATCTGCCGTGAAAGTATCTGTAAAACAGGGACATCTCAGCCACATGTCTACGGTGTTCCAAACTATCCAGATTCCGGATCAACTCCGGGTCGCCGACGAGACGCACAGCTCTTTTCTGAATGGAATCCAGCAGCTCTAGGGTGTGCTTTGGTGCGGCACCCCAGATGTGTGAGCAATATTCAAAGCACGGTCTTATTTGCGCTTTGTAGAACAAGAGCAACTGCTGTGGTTTATACAGCTTTGTTGCGAAATAGCGCACCGAGCGAGGCTGATTTTGCAATGTTAGCAACGTGGTCATGCCAAAAAATATTGCTGTTGAATGAGAAACTCAGTAGTCCGATTGACGAGGTTGGAGGAATGGTCGATCCTGCCATAATGATATCAGAGCCCGTCGTATTGGTTCTCTTGGTAAACGGGGCTGCTTGGATCTTTGCTGCATTGAACTCTCGATTGAACTCGACCAAATTTCCGTCGCCACAAGTTTGAACTTTCTCCAGGTCTTGATTAACTGCTGTAATCTGCTCCTGTCTGCGGTGATAAATCTCAGTCTCTGGTAAAAGTTTTTCAGATTACAATGCTTTGTCTGATAGAAACAAACAAACTAAGAACGAATTACATCATTATCGTCGAGATGAAACAAAATTTTGGTGTTGTATATTATTTAAGCTTGTCTCTATAGTCAATATTGAGACAAGACCAAGACGTGACATACAGTTTGGACCCTCACTGAAACTATGTGCAAAAGGATAGAGGCTTTGCATATATGAGCTTACCGTAGAATGTTAAGAGTATCATAGATGGATAGAGTTGCCAACGAAGCCATTTTAGATCGCTTGAATTATCAGAGAGAGGTACTGGGAACTGTAACAATCAAAAGGAGAAAATTAGAGTACTTTGCCCACGCGATGAGGCATCAGGAATATGAGCTGCTTCATATCATAATTTAAGGAAAAATAGATGGCAAAAGTGGTCCTGGTCGTCGAGGAACATCTTTGCTTGAAAATATAGGCCAATGCTATGGAGTGACCACTGCGAGGCTATTTAGGTGTTCTGGGAGGATAACGCGCTTGAAGAAGAAGAATACATATCAAAATTGAAAATAAGTAAATGTACTTTCGGAGATATTAAAAGAAAAACAATTACTCTGTGGCCAGAAATTGTGAAGCTGTTGCGGGCATATATTTTTATGAACTCTTAACATATTCGCGACATTAAGGAACACGATGCATTCTAAGAGTATATGTAGAAAAACAATGCTCTAATTTTTGTTTAACATATTTCTCACTTTAATGTGTAAAATGAGTTTGTTTAGCTGAACTTTTCTACGTATTATATGTTACCACATAACATAGAATCAGCTGTGAATATACAAAAATAATAAAATTGCCAAATTGTTTACTCAAAAGCGTTTAGTCGAATTCCTTTGTAAATAAACGGCTTAAATAGCCGGCGCCTACGAGGTTACGATACCTTATCTAAACTTAACTATTTTTAGTTAAATGCAAGCTTTGATCTATGTCCAAAAAAATGCCGAGATTAGCTCGTTACCTGAGTAAGTTTAGTCCGCAGATCATTGAACTTTAAACCAAAGATTAACTTTGATTTCGACTCAGATGATCAATTCGCATGACTTTCATTAGCTTAATTATGAATTTTTAGGCATAATAACCTGAAATGTTCAGATGTAGACTGTAGTTAATCAGTACCTCCAGACCAACAGAATATTTAGCGATAACCAATAGGGCTTCCGCAAACAGAAATCGGCAGGAGATATATTGGCCTATGTCACTCATATATGGAGCAGGGCAATTGACAGAGTTTGGCATGACGAATTGCTCAACAAACTGTCGTTCTTCGGACTGCCAGCGTTTCTCTGCAGCTGGCTTGCTAGTTTCCTTAAGAACCTATCTCTGCACGTTGCAGTTGATGGCCACATCCGACACACACGCTCGTCGAGTGACATAGGATCTCTCTTTAGCGTGTGTGTCACTACCATAAAAAACTTGGAGTCCTGCAGGAGAACTTTTAAAACTACAGAACTAATGACTGTAAGTATTTGATGCAATTATGTTCTTTTACAAAAACAAACATAGGGTTGATAGGTTTATTACTAATGTACAACAACTCCAAGCATATGCAAGATGAAGATCATCAAAGTACGACATAATGACTGCATTGCATATGATTTTTAGGCTTAAGCAAGCATCCGAAGTTTGAGGATCCTTATATTTAAACCAAAGATGTTAAATCAGAAACTATATTTATCGTCAGTATAGTTGAACAAAAAAAGAAAATGTAATCATAGCATTATATATATATTGCGAGTGTGCTTCACCACTATGGAGTCCAAAATAATAGACCATCAAAGTGTGTGAACCATGAACAATTTTCTTGGTCATCAGTATATGTCTTATACCATAGATTTGTATAAGTAAATCAATGATAAAGACTATTTTAAAGTAATCATTCACAGCACCTTGCTGCCACTGCGGGCGGACCTTAAATCCTCATAACATATCACAGTTTTCAGCAAAATGCTGACTCTCTGATTTGTCATTTCACTTCAATAAAGGCTCGCAATTATAACATATTAAAACAATAAATATAGAGACTTTGACTAATGCCCCTGCGTCTAATCATAATTTTATAAGTAATGAGCTGACTGATGCTTCATAGATAGCCGTCAATTTCATAATATAGATGCCATATATATACAATTGAGAGACATTATATTAAATATTTAATAAAAATATTTGCAATAGTTTTATGTATATTTTCAGATTTTATAGTGTGAAATGTAACCACATTTAAAAGTGTCCACTTCAAAACAATCATTAATATTCTGCCAATTTGCGTACACGAATTCCCTAAAATCATTATTATCTGCTTAGCATTTTCTAAGAATATCCCAGATCAAATTACAAACTCACAATATCTTCGAATAGGTACTTGTTTTACATATAGTTTCCGACCATTTACACTGGCTTAAATTTGTTTTTCTTGGAAGTTCTTGAAAGTGGCGCCATTTGTGTCATCTTAACACCATGTGGATGTTTTCTTTTTGTCTGAAAGTGACCTCGTTTAGATATTTTTATTTTCTTTTGATGACACACTAGAGATTAAACTACGAAATTTCATAGACCTGATGAATCGTTTTATGTATCAATTTACTATTTGTAGCTTCTTAGCAGTGCTATATTTAAAGTTCTATTTTTTTCTTAAGCTTGTCAGACTAGAAATATACAGGTGTCGTCAATAACATGTTCGCATTTGCTAGCACCTAAGCTATAGGAGAATAGCCTTATACAAAGGGATTTTACGTTTGTCGACCCAAATAAATTAATATTTTTAAACAAAAATTACTTTTTCAAATATATATAGTACCTTAAAGTGTAGTAGACCCTCACAACAGTACTAACAGACTGTCAAAGAACTTTCGTTTATGGTAGTAATCGGTATCAAATGCTTCGAAGCCAAGATTTTCAATCATATTATATCGAGTTACTGAAGGAATTAGATGTGCAATGTTACGAAGTATTACTAACTTCTTGCCAATCACCACAATATATAATTGAGAAGCAATCTCAGTTATGTTTAGTGAAGAAAGCTAGATACATCTCACACAAATAGATGTAATTATAAACAATATAGTTTTCATTATTATGACTAGAGCAACCAAGTAATTAACTCTCAACATAGATGGCCGCTAAACATAAGCGGCGTCATAATAGAAAATTACTTTGATGTGTTCAGCTCAGTGTCCTGAGCAGCAAGATTCCCCGACCTAATCATGCTAGATTTTGCTGTGAAGGAACCAGTGCCTGAGACCACAAGGCGTTTCCTACTGTCTCTAGAAAACAAAAGGATCAGTTCTCTCAAGATATTGAATATCCACAACTTGTAACATTTTAACATTTGATACTATTTAGACCTGAAAGTGGTAAATTCTTTTGTACATGGTTTTGTTTTAATTATCAATCACACTAATACAGAATAGTATTAAAAACATAACAAGGACCTAAAAAGAACATTCGAAAAATGAATAAAAATAACAATAACACCAGGATGACCTGCGAAGAATAATATAGTAATAAGTTGAAAACAACTTATTTCGGAAAGCGCTGAAAGTGATGTTTGTTGACTATTTGACAATCTGAAAGCAAACCCTTCTGGTAAATTCTGTGTTATTTCAATTAACATTTTTCGTATTTCTAGTCTATGTTTTGGTCTGTTCTAAAACGCTTTGGACTTCAAATAGGCCCCACAAAAAGTCCAGAGAGGTCATAACAAGTAACCTATCTCGTTATTCAATGGGACCTTGAAGGTCGATCCATTTCCCTCAAAACACAAAATCAAGATGCACCAGAAATTCTCATATGTGCAACAGGTCCCATCTTTTTGTAACCAAATTTCTGAACTGAGCAAATCTAGATTATTGAGGTCGGGGTGAAGAGCAACTAATGCTAAAAAGTTCAAGTAAAGATAAATGGTCGTAACACTTAATGTTTTAATATACCTGCCTATAGATTAAGTCTCTGAGATGAATAGTTATAACCTCCTTGAATTATTGGTGGATTTCTTTTGGGCCAGTATCGATAAATCTAATATTTGCGGCAAAATTTTCATTCTGATGACAAATTGATTGCATGATTTCAGAAAATTACAGTCTTAGGTCAAAACCATCCTCATTTACTTGGCGCCAAATTGTTTGCACATATTTGGACTCATACTAATGGGACCTTGATGGCCAATCCATTTCCCTCAAAACACAAAATCAAGATGGACCAGACATTCTCGTACACAGTAAAAAATTTCATGGAAAATTTTACACGAAAAGTGGTCTATATAAGGCCACACCAGATTGTGTACATTTCACACCAAGAGTTTTGGTAAATTTGACGAGAACTAGCGTGTACAATGTACACAAAAAAGTGTTAAAAATAATACACCATATCGTGTAACTCTTACACTAAGCTATGTTAAATATACACACAACAGTGTAAACGTGCGTGTTCAAGTAAATGTATTCGTGTAAAGTTTACACAAAACAGTGTTAATTAGAATACACCGAATCGTGTTAGTGTACACATAATCGTGTAACCTATTTATATGCTTGGTAATTTATACTTATATACATAAAGGTGGTAGGAATTAGGAAGGTGAATAAAAAGTTTTTATTTCCGAATCTTGTTTATTATATAAAATAAATGAAACTGTATATGGATGGTATATGGACCAACTATAAGACGAGTGTTCCGTTTAAAAAATGTTATTTGATCCATATCACGCTTTTGTGGGTCTCCTATATATATAAAAATGTAATATAAAGTAGCTTTTGGTATCTTTATAGATTTTTGCTAACGAAAGTGCCGTCTTATAGTATAGTATTTTATTGTAGGTATTTATATATTTTAACTTACAAGCACATTTTATTGTATTTACATATTTTAACTTACAAGCAACACATATCAGATGGCAAGAGCACACCGGTTCGTCATACAACTGGAAACACCTAGAACATCGTTTTACAAGAACTCCTTTGTCTGGCGCAATGCATCATTGTGAAACTCACTCCAGGGACTCCTGTTTCCCCCTAATTACAGCCTACAACTGTTCAAGAACCGTGTCAATCAACATCTTCACACACACCGTTCTCCGAGCGCCATAGGATCTCTCTTTAATATAACTCTGACCAGCACTCATTTTTATAGTTGTAACCAACACGATGATTGAAAACAATATGGCCTCTTATACAAGGGAAGGCAAAGGACGCGTAACAAGCAACCCGACACACTCTTGGGTGTATAACCGTTCGTCCTAGCGTGTAAATGTATACATTTTTGGTGTACATGTAATGAGAGTGGTGTAAAAAATTACCCATTTTCGTGTAGAGTAACACGGAACCAGGACAAAACTTGATTTAACACTGTATTGTGTAAAATATCATTTTACCAAATTAGTGTTGGTTAAGAGGACGGCACTTTACGAATAATGGTGTACAATTTTTACACACAACGCGTTTACCACTCTGTCGTGTAACTATACACGAGATTTTTTTTTACTGTGTATGTGCAGCAGATCCCATCTTTTTGTAACCAAACTTCGGAACTGAGCAAATCTAGATTATTGGGATCAGGTTAAAGAGCAACTAATGCTAAAAAAATTCAAGTAAGCTTCACCCGTAAGATTGTTTCAAAAATAAATGGTCCTAATCCTTAATGTTTTAATATACCTGCCTATAGATTAAGTTATTGAGATGAATAGCTATAACCTCCTTGAATTATTGGGGGATTTGTTTTGGGCCAGTATCGACAAATCTAATATTTGCGGCAAAATTTTCATACTTATGACAAATTGATTGCATTATTTCAGAAAATTACAATCTTAGGTTAGGTCACAATCATCCTCATTTACTTGACGCCAAATTGTGTGCACATATTTGGACGTGGATTTTCTTCAACAGCCAGTAGGACATCAAGCTGAATATTTTTGTCTGCCCTAGGTCTTCCACTTTTATGTAAATTTTTTGTATTGTCATGTTGACAATTTGACTAAAGAACTCAGGTACCTCTTTAGCATATCTGTGACTATCTCCGTAACCAACCATCATAAAAATTTTATTACAGTATTTTTCAGTGAGCGGCATTTCAGGTTTATTAAAAAGAGGAACTTACGAATACAATGCAATAACAATAAACACTTACTATAGTTTAATCTGACAATTTAGTTTTGTTTGTTTATTTGATTTTTCAAACTTACTACGGTGAAAACATCTGACCCAATAAGATTGAGATATCGAATTTCTCATTCCACGAGGGATTCAACAATCCCTCATATCCAATCAGCAGGGAAACATAATATATGGCGAAGCATAAATAACTATTATTATTATAATTAAAGACCCGACACTAACTTGAAACCTAAATTAGGCTGGCTAGTCGGACAGAGCTTATTGGTGTTGGTCTGGAGTTACTGATCCATGACTTTGAAGATTATTGGAAGCAAGGTAATTGGGGGATAGTTTGCGGGCGTGATTTTCTTGCCTTTATGGAACAGATTGCGCTTGAGCGACTTTCCAAGAAGATTGGTAAATGACTTTTCGGTAAGACAGAGAAAAAAGTCTGGAAAAAATGGGTGTTAGTTCGTTGGCGCAGTTTTTTAACACGATGGCAGATATTCCATCCGGTCCTGATGCCTTTTGGGTCTCTTTGAGGATCGTCCGAACGTCATGGTGGTGAAACTGTCATGGTAGTGCTGATGTTGGATATAGTGGTGAGAGCCTTGGGGGATGTTTAAGGCAGAGAGCGATGAAAACATTTCGACGAGCCTGTTTGCTTTTTTTCTTAGCTGTAGGCGCCGTGATGCCGCGTTCGCCTGTCAAAGATCGGAGAGGCGTTTTTGTAAAGTTGCCATTTAATTTTGATGCGCAAAAAATAATACCAAACTTCACCATGGATCCGAAGTTTGCAAAAGAGAGTGTTCTTCTGGATGCCTCATTTAAATATTTTAGGACTATACGAAAAGAGAGATTCTATTCGATTTTTCTCCAAGCTGATGAGGTGCCCTGACCAATCTAATGATTGATTGTTATGAAGTCCTAAAAACTTTGAGGATTTTTGTGCTTTTATCATTTTACTGTTAATATTAATTTGCTCAGGTCTCGTTTTTTTGTTCAGTTTTGTCTTGAAGATCATAATGTTTGTTTTGTCTTCATTTAATGGCAGTCTATTTTTGACACCTTTACTTTGCTCAAATAATTAGTTACCCTTTTCAATGAGGTACAAAAACCTGACCTCCTCCTAATAACAAATTTGTGTCATCAGCATACTCTGTCATACGGAACTCAGGGCTCACAATATCTAAATTTAGGGTGTTTTTAAAAATTATAAACAAAATGGGCCCTTAAATGCTGCCTTATGGAATGCCCACTGACTTCTGCAAAATTCCGGATATACCAGAAGTATTACCCCCTTAGTAACCACCCCTTTGATTTTCTATTACTAAGATATGATGAAAACAATTTTAAGGCATTCTGCCAGATGCCATACAGATGTAGCTTGCTGATCAATCGTTCTTTATCTTAACAATCATATGCTTTTGAGACGTCCAGAAATATTCCTATCGTCATTTCTCCCTCGTCTAAATACTCCACCAGTGCCTGTACAAACTGAAATATAACTGTTTGCGTTAACCTTCCTTCTGGAAATCCACGTTGATTTTCAGAGAAAAAATAATTCTCTTTAAGACATGCAATTAACTGATTACAAATGACTAATTCAAACAGCTCAGAAAACCCAGGCAGTACGCTGATGGGCCTGTGGGTTTGATAAGGGCTAATTTTAATTGATCCGGGGAAATGCCTTGTTCAAAGGAATTATTTAATATAAAGCAGATCACATCGGCAATCACTGGAATGCTGAGTTTTATTATAATTGTAGGAATTTTATCATCCTCACTACTGTGTTTGTTTTTAATTTTCCTTGAAATCAACATTAATTCAGCTGGTGTGATTGGGTTTATTATAAAAGTGTTTTGGATCTCCAGTTTACATTTTTGATATTTTGCAAGAGGTCGGGTATTGTTTTAAGTAAAAATGCATTATACCTATATATTGGTCCTTTCCTCAGCCTCCCCAATGATTGCCGACTTTATACGTATATACAGTGTGTCCACGGATTGAGTTCGGAAGAGGAAAAACATTTTTTTATGGGTTTATGAAAAAAAGGTATTCTTCATAAAAACGCCTGCTTATCCTGAAACACCAGTAAATCATGTTATTTTCCTTAAATTGTATACAGGGTGCGAAAATATTAGGAACGACCAAAAATAAAGTACTTTAATTTTCGGAAATACGTCAAGATAGTATTAAGAAAAGTTGTTCCAAATTAAATTTAGAAACCAAACATAGTCAATTTCCTTTCGAATAAGTTTTTATAAAGAATACTTTTTTTCATAAACCCACAAATAAAAAAGTTTTTTCAATTCCGAATTCAATCCGTGGACACACTGTATAAATATAATGACACAAAATGAAAAA
>MU182738.1:176502-200544 GCA_016904865.1 Pissodes strobi
GAATATGACGTAAAATTAGAAGATAACCTTAGAAAAGGAAATTACTGCCTGTTAAACAAAGATCTGCAGCCTTAATAGAAAAGAAAGTTTACAACACTCTACAGAAATAGAAGGGGGACCTCAAAGACAGGGTAAGAACTAAATAAACGCTACACCACAGCAACCTTCACCATTATTTGATAGATCCCTTAGACCTATTACCAATTCAAGGATTTTTTGTAAAATTCCTACTACCGATAATTAAACCTGGTCAAGACGACACCTCATCATTGTTAGACTAATAACACCAGTCAAATTTCAGCCAATAGACTGTTTTTTTTAGTCTTAGCGTTAAAAACCTATAATACACAAACATTAATCCAATAAAAAAAATCTGTAAGGATAATTAGACCCAAGTGGGACCAAGGGGACATCGCGTTAAACGAGAGAATGACAGTACGATTTGATGGCAAAATGAAATTAATAGAATGCTTCTTGAATAATTCCGTACTTAAAGAAAAAGGTAATTTTTCCTCTTAGGAATACGGTCTATTTATGGCATCACTACGTTTACCAGCAATTCCTAATATCAACATGAACTGGTTTGAAAGTGAAGTAATTAAGGCCTCCAAGGACAAGCCAAAATTGTGATTAAAATATGTCGACATTACATTCATCATCTGGAATCATGAAGGACAGCATCTAGACCAGTTCTAACCCAAACTAACCACCTTATCATCTTAAGGCCAACCATCAAATTTACAATCGAGAAGGAGTCAGAAGATAACACTGCCATTTCTTGACGTATTGACCGGAAGAAGAAAATGGTAAATAGGAAACCAATGCACAAAGGTTAATGTCTAAACTTTTCATTTGATCACTCTTAAGTCATCTTACTAGACGGGGCTAGATAAATTTGCAAAGCAGATGAGGGTCTGAAGGAAGAAGCTACTCAACCTTAAAAGCGATCTTACAGTGAATGAGTGTTAATAGAGGCTCATAAGAGAGTGCAAAGACATATGGACAACAGGCGATTATAAACCGAACAACAAGAAGAGACGATGCTCAGCATTCCATATTATGCCAAAGGCCGTTCAGAGAGAATAAAACTAATTGGAGGCAAATACAATGAAAGATTTGGTATTCATGTCAACAACTACATTAGGAAACTGCCTCAAGGAATCACCACCGGATAGTTAAAAAGATAGGATAAACTGTATATATCGGATACCTCGCGAATGTGGCGACTCATAAATAGTAGAAACAAAAAAGCTATTGAAAGTACCAGTGAAAGAACACAAAATCAACATCCAAAGAGGTAAAATATGATAGAATTCAATTCAATTCATTTAGAAGGAAAAGTTTTAAACCAGTCAGTTCAATATCCAGTGAAGGGTCGGGTGTTTCTCACGATTTACCACACATTGCATTAATATATAAGGTCATAGTTTAAGAAGTTTTGTCAGTATCCGCTCGATAAGGATTGAAGATATAAGTCAATCGAAACGCTGTACAGTAATACTTATTATATTTGAAAGGAAAAAAGTCAACAAATCCAACAATCGTTAATTTTGCCAGCCATACTTCATTGACGCATTGAACTTACATCAAAACAGTAGAAAACCTACATGCCAAAATAGAATAGAGAAAAGAGATGAGCAAAAACTGATAAAGAAATTAGCAATATACCAAAAAGCAATATACAGAATAACAACTTATAATAAGCCTTTCATTTATTTGTTTTAGTTTCCTTTAGTAAGACTTGGTTTTTATCAATTCTGGACCGCCTGGATTAATTTGGGTCAATTCTAATTTTCTTGGATCTAGCCCGAAAATCAGTTTATACATAAGTTAGGTCATCTTTCTCCCATCATCGAGTTGATATTGGGACTCTTTGAAGGTCATGGCAGAACATTTGCTCTATGAATAGGGGCATTATCATGTTGCAGGATCATGAAATTTGCCGTATAATATCCCGACATAATTTCATTTAATGTTTCGATATAGTTGTGCATTTACTCTTACCTGTATGATTTGACAAATTCCTGGTTGCCTAGTACTGATCCAGGCCAATACATTAACTGAGAATCGTCTACTTTGATTAGCCTTATGTGTATATCATTCATCGTACCTTGTTCTAGCAGGCCTGCAGACTTGAATTCTGCCATTGTTACAAGACTGAAAGGTTTTTCATCTGAGAATATTAAATTTTCTCATAAGTCATTTTGATTTAAATACTCATGGGCAAATTCG
The DNA here is from genome assembly GCA_016904865.1 of Pissodes strobi. Classification (NCBI taxonomy): domain Eukaryota; kingdom Metazoa; phylum Arthropoda; class Insecta; order Coleoptera; family Curculionidae; genus Pissodes; species Pissodes strobi. The sequence goes on from MU182738.1 coordinate 178,735, forward strand.
AGTCACCTTTGTTTGTTAATTTCGGCCATGACACTTTTATTTGCGAAACATCGAAAATTTATGTCGGAGTTTCGAACCCCTCTTAAGCTGTCTTTAACGAATTATTTTTTTAGAAAATTATGAATTCCATATCCTGAGCATCGGTTGAAACTTTAGGTCGACCAGAACCAACTTTTCTTGCTTGTTTCATGCTCTAAAATGTTCTTCTTAGTCAACAAAATGGTGTTCCTAACTCTCCCGCAATATTCGCAATTTGGTCTACATCAATCGAACATGGCTTTTTTATCGGCAGTTAACACAGGGATATTGATGTTAAGCTTCACATTCATAAAATGTCAATAATTTTAATCAATCTAACAATTGGTGTTGGTGGCAAAGGTTTACAATGCTCTAGAAGATTGAAATATTATTATGTATTTGTTTTCTTATTTTTTCGGGCACGATGATACATGCTAGCTAGTTTAAGAAGTTTAATTAAAAAAAGGTTAAATTTCACAAATTTTATTCACTTATTTATATTCAGATGCTTGCTCTAGAACTACATGCAATAGCTCCAAAGACTTGCTCAAAAGCTTGTCTGGAATCGTTTAGCGTTTCCTGAAGGTTCAGCAATTTTCACGTCACCATGTCGATAGTAGTTTTTTTAAATATTTACCCCCTCGTTAATGGCTGCTGATTTATGTCCTCTCTGCCATTTTAAAATATCCACAGATGCACCAGAGTCAGCTAATAAAGAGGCAGACGTTTGACAAAAGGAATGTCCCGTCTATTATGATGAATTGGGTACATTTTGGAATGCTGCTACGTTTGGGGTAGTTTTCCAAATATATTTTACCGACTGGCTGCGTAGTACATTGATTGTTTTGATAACGAACGAAAAATTTCCAATGAAGGGTTTCAGTCTTTCTTAAAGCCATATACTATCGACAATATTTTTGCTGAATTTTTAAGAAGAAAGAGATCTTGTTTTTGGTATTTTCAATAATTATCAAAACTGATTACTTCTAAAGGCTCCTGCCACACAAAAAATAAGAGCTTCCTTTATCATTAAAATCGGATTGTCTGAAGCATCCATTAAAAATTTATCAACCTTGTCCCCTATCAGTATCTTGGCATTTTTCTGGCTTAGATCCTTCATTTCTTTTTTTCATTGTGAAATTTGCCAATATCGATATTACTTTTAACGTTGAGCATGATCCTTAGCATGGAATAATGTGCCGAAAGCTTTGAAGGAGAAACAATACGCGCTGCTGACGTAGACTCAGGTGTTCTAAGGATTTCTTTTCTCAAAAATGCCTATTAGCTTAGAGCTTTCTTACCTTAGCCTAAATGTCTTAATTTGTATTCCTATGTGTACCTAATATGTTTTGCTTTTATTTTCGTTATATTACCGTTAAGTAAACCATCGAGCACACTCATTTGCCAGAAACGTCAAGCCATACACCGCATTCTTTACTTTTTCCACTAAAATATTTGAAGTAGTATCTCTTTTATTATTTCTAACTAACTTCAACTCTTTGCCGTGTTATTTTTTCCACTTAGCGGCTCCAGAAATAACAACAAGCACAAGGAAACTCTTTTCTTTCATTCGCTTTTTCTTATATTTCTTTTTCGTTACTTTGTTGGAATTGAGTTAAAGTAAACATAATCTGAAACCTGGCGTCTAGAAAAAGGAACGAAATATCACGAATTTCTTTTTGAATGGACTATTAAATTTCAGCGTTCTCAGGTGCCCTTATCGAAGCTAAACAAGTGTAACAGATATCCATTATTTTTATTTAGATCTTACTTCTAATTAATTAATTTGCCAACATAAGACCATTAAATAGGATAATTTTTCAAATGTATGCGCAAATTGGAAGCTTTCGCTGGAAATAATGATAAATTACTTGTTTTAAAGAAAAGCATATTTTTATGGCTAGGGGTTAATGGGGGTTATCATTATTTATCGTTGACAGAGAAAAAAATAAAGGTTCTCTTGGATATTAATATATATGGCTATCCAGCTAAAATGCGAATTCTTTATCTTCATCGTTAAAATATGATGATGAAAGTGAATATTTAGGACAGCAGAAAACGTATCAGAGGTTACTCACAGGGTAGTTGTTTTAGGGATACCGATATACTAAGTTGATTTTGTGTTGGAGATCCTCTACTAACATGCTGACCCATACAGAATAATAATCGAAACATAATAAAGATTCATTTCATTTTATACCAAAATTATTACAGATAATATTTCACAGAACGCGCCTGATGCTACGTTATATTATCAAAAATTGTCTTTTTCATATAAATTAACAAGCCTACAATAATCTCTCTTATTTTTGCCTAACATTACAAAGTCCAAATTGATTAAAAAATATTTACCGAAAGTAAAATTCATTTTAGCTGAAAGCGTAACAAACCTTGGACAGAAATTGTTCTTTATTTAATAGGATTTTCCTCTGTCCCAACTAAATTATTTAGTAGCAGCAGACCACAACACACAAACACAAAAGGATTTATTTTATCGTGTACCATTGGCAGTAGTTTTATGACGCTCAATGAGCTTTTGAGATAAAATCTTCGGCGTCTGACGAGTAAATTGTTTTGTAGTTTGCCAGCACAAATGAAAATATCCAGTATGACATGGAGAGAGATTTACGTTTATTATGTTCCGTTGGGAAAGTTAACAACAACTCATGGTTTAAGCGTCGATCTTTAGTTGATATGATTGTTAATTAAGGGAAACGTATTACATTTTTTATATTTGATATAGAAATTAAACAAATGGAAATTGGGATCCATCGAACCAGATGATTTGTTGGAGTATGCATGTAATAAGTTCAACACGTTTAATTTAAAATGAACTACATTCAAGTATCCCCTATTAAGTTTAAAAATTTAGGAAAATCAGTTTTTTAATATCAATATGAGACAATAGGAAACGAGATATTTTAGTCTAGTCTTGCCCAACTTTTATATTGCAGATCCGCGCCATGAGGATAGTTACTAATATTTCTATTATCTTTTCCTTCTTTAATTCCTAATATTGAATTTTGCATATATTCTTACGAAAACAAGTTATAGATAGAGCACGATGTAAAAAATAAATTTATCCAAAATTAAGTTTTGAAAAAGTTTAACGCAGTGTTGGTTCGGCAGTAAGAAGATGATAAAGAATGCTTAGAAAAATATTTATTGTGTAAAAGAATTTGGAGAGAGAGAGATAAAACGGTCATGAGCCCTGTAGAGAATACAACATCAGTACAAAATACATATAAAACTGCAAAAAGTGCTCTAAGAAATGGACAATATGCAACAGATTATTGTCGTGCCAGGAGAAATGCTTCAAAATGCCTTTGGATAGCATGAGAGACTCACAGTAGAAAATGTCTGCATAGAGATAAATAAATGCCCTAGATACCTTAAATTAAAAAAGAAAAAAATAAATAACAAATAAAAGACAGGAAAAGGACATAGGAACAAAAACAGAAGAAATAGAGTAACCATAGGGGAAAAATGCTATCAGCAATAACGTAGCCACCAAGAAATATTAGATCTTCGAAAATAATAACTGAAGAGGAAATTACTTCTACGTTGATAGAGCTAGAATTAACAATGCTCCAGGCAGAAATTATATTCTGCAGAAAATGATAGAAGACCAACAATGCAGATTACTGTCATCTGTATCGAACAAGAACTGCAACGAAGCAATAATAGCAAATCCATTTAAAAAATGAGACAGAACTGGATTTTTTTAAGGAACTAGGTTTAAGAACTAGAAGGTGTTAATATCGTCGGATCTGATATCTTAGATTTGCTGACGATATAGTCCTACTTTAAGATGTTGGAGAAAACATAAAGGAATATTGCAAAAAGACATCATTACAGCTTATGAAAGCTCCTGCCGCCTGATCATAGTACAAGGCAGGAACAAAAACGGAGCTCCGTGGTGGAACAAACAACTAGAACACCTTAGAAAAATGGCTAAAGATGCTTTCAACATAGCACAAAGAACAGGAAACTGGGAATCATATAATCAACATTAGAAAACTTTTAAAAACATGTCAGGAGAAAAAGAAGGGACGCATGGAGAAATTTCTGCAGCGAAATAGCTTCCACAAAAGACGCAGCTAGAATAGGTAAGGTGCTCTCTAAAGAGTACAGCCAACAACCTGGAAGTCTCAGGAAAGGGGATGGAAGTTATACTTCCTCTCAAGAAGAGACTGTCAAACCTTTGCTGGAAACACATTTTCCTGACTGTAAGTGACATGGCCAGAGAACAACCAATATATCCCAACCGACGACGATTGGAAATTATCGAACAAAGTCATCACTAAGTGGTGGGCTATCAAATTATTCAAGCCCTTTAAGTCCCCGGAACCGGACGGAATTGTTCCAGCTCTGCTTCAATGGGGAATCAGGGCTATGGTGATCATTTAGAAATGCGATTTAAAGCTTGCCTGGTCCAAAATACGTACCCAAAGCATGGAGAAACGTAAGAGCCAGAAAAAAAGGACTACTCTGAACCAAAATCATATATACCGATCAGCCTAACCTCATTTTTTATGAAAACGCTAGTAAGGCTGTGTGATGGATACATTAGAGGAGATATTCTACCTTACCATGTTATCCATCCAAACCAACACGCATATCAGGCTGGAAAATGTACAGAAACAGCATTTCACTGCGTAGGTCAAACAATTGAAGAAACCTTGCACCGAAAAGAATGCGCTCTCGGAGCGTTTCTCGATATTGAAAAAGCTTTTGATAAGACTACTTTTCACAGCGTAAATACGGCACTAACCCGCCATAGAATCCACCCCACCATGAGGGGCTGGATCGCCAATATGCTGAAACTTAGAGCTGTAAACCTAACTATAGGTAACAAAACTGTCACAGCGAGTCCCCAAAGAGGGGTACTCTTCCCGTTGCTCTGGAATGTTATCGTAAACAACCTCATAGAAAACCTGAACAAAGCAGGACTCTTTGTGATTGAAAACGCTGATGACATAACAATCATTGTTGTGGTAAGGGGTTCTGTCAGAGTTTCAGAGCTTTCAAAATAGTAGAGAGATGGTGCAACGAAAACTCACTTTCGGTCATTTCCAACAAAACAGATCCTGTGCTATTTACAAGAAGGAGGAAATTGAAATTCATTCCACCCTCTTTGTTCGGGGCGCAACTCAAGCTATCAAAAGAAGTAAAATATCTAGGAATCATCCTAGACAAGGATGTTATCTGGCAGCGCCACCTAGATCTTAAGTAAGAAAAAGTTGTCCGAGCCTTTCAGCACTGCAGGAGAATAATAGGGTCGACATGGGGACTATCACCTAAGATCACATACCGGATATACATAGCTGTCGTCAGGCCTATGTTTGCATACGGTGCCCTAATTTGGCGGCCACGAGCAGGAAAAATAACAGCTCAAGCCAAAATGTCCCGCCTCCAAAATTTAGCATGCACAGCTATCACTGGAGCAATGAAAACCACTCCCACCCGGGCAGTGGAAGTACCTTTAAATCCGTCTCCTTTAGATATTTTCGTGAGAAATGAAGCACAGGTAACCGCAGTACGCTTGAACTCCACGGCTACATGCAGGGAAAGAAGTTGGGGACCTCGACACGCAACAGCTCTAAACGAGGCATACCACCTACAACCAGCTATGAGAGTGAACACATACCTTGTGGTCCGAAATTATATTTTCAACAAACGGTTCAAAATCGAACTAGACTCAATAAATGATCTGTCACAAACTTGTGACATCCACATCTACACGGACGGATCAAAAAGAACCTCAGGAGCTGGCGCAGGTGTTTATATACATATATACGACATACAAATGCAGATACCACTAGGTAATGTCAGCACCATATTCCAAGATGAACTGTGTGGCTTAACGATAGATGCTGGAAAAGTGACGGAGAAGAAAAGCACAAACAAATATATACTGTTCGTCATGGTCAGCAAGACAATAATTGCACAAACACTCAGCAAAATGGAGATCAGAAGCTTAATGGTCATGGAGTGGATAAAATCACTAAACGAAATATCTGCAGAAAACAGAGTAACCATCGCCTGCAAAAAAGAGCTCGACGGAGACCTTGGTAATGAAAGAGCTGACACTCTTGCCAAGAAAGCGTCTGGTAAAAAGCCAATTGGTCCAGAACCAATACTACCATTTACCATGGACAATGTTCGCGAACGAATTAAAAAAAAACAGCAATTCGAAAATGGAGCACCAGGTGGAAAACGGCAGAAGGGCTTCGCCACTCCAAAGCAACATTAACAGATCCTGGTAAATGCAAAACTAGACATAAAGGGATGCGATCCAAGTCGCATACTAAGCTACATAAACACCGTAGGACTGTTGGAGTCACGAGCGCACAGCAGAACATGCTTGCATGAGAACACAAAGGCTTTGGATGTCAATTATTAAAAGTTTATGTAAAAAATTGAAAGTAAGGAGTAGTGAGCAAATGCAGACAATAATCAACGGAATATTAATGGTGAATGTTACACAATACGTATACTTACGTATAATTAGTTGAAATCGGAAAACAGCAAACACATCAAAATTAGAGAAAACCATGGCATTGGATGTCTTAAATTAAATGAAGGTAAATATCGAATAATAACTTAAAAATATGAACATGACATAGGAAGAGAAGCAGAAAAAATGTATTAACCATAAACCAAAAATGCTGGCTTCCATTAGCTTTAGATTATCCATACAGAGTAAGTGATTTAGTTTAAGTGTCCTCTTGTCATTTCTTTTGATACTAAATCCGTATTTGGTGGAGTTCAGCATTTTAGACAAGGGGCTCACAGCAATACAAAACCAAGTTGACTCGCCGAATCGCCTTGATATTGATTATGCCGAGCTTCAGAGTGAATTCTGAATCATTTATTTGAAATTTTGACGTGCCTAAGAAAACCAACCACAATTGAATTTATTTTTCAGGAACCAGTTATATGGCACTGAGTCAAAGGCCTTTCTGTAATCGACATATCTTGTGAATATCCCAACTATCAACAAACATTAGCGCTTCCAGAAGAATAGATGTACGGAGACTAACGGAAGAAGAAATTAGTTCTACGTGAATAGAGTTTAAAAAATAACAAAGCTTTAGGTAGAGATGAGATTCTGGATGAATACTGATTATTGCCAAAAATTGAAACACATTTATCCAACAAGAACTGAAACGAAGCAATAACAGTAAATCCACCTAAAAAATGGGACATAACTGGAGTTCTTTTGGAACTAGATTTAAGAATCAGATCGTTATAATATTATTACAGAACAGCGTTAATATCTTAAATTTTCTGGTGGTATAGTCTTTTTCCAGATAATAGAGAAGACATAAAGGAAATGATAGTGCAATTAGATGAAAAATCAAAAGCTCTTGACAGATAAATGTTTGGAAAATAAAAATAAGGAGTAATGAGCAAATGCAAACAATAATCAATAAGTTACAAAAACAGAGGAAATGTATTAACCAGAACAGAAAATAATATTAGCACTACACACCTCGTGAACAAGTCAATCACCAATAAACATAAGTGCTTCCAGAATAACAAATGCTCCGGAAATAGCTGAAAAAAAAATTATATCTACATTGATACAGCTGAAAAATAAAACATTTCCTTCCAGGCAAAGATGACATTTTGTATGACATGATCACACAATACATATTATTGCCAATAACTAGAACATATTTTCAACAGTTACTTAAAACTCGATCTATTCATGATAACTGCAAGTAAACACTAATAATGCACCTATTTAAAAAAGTGGGGCAGCACGGGATTTATTAAGGGACTAGATGTAGGAACTAGATGGTGTGTCAATGGAGAACAACTTACGCGTCTTGGTTTCGCTAATGATATTGTCTTATTTGTGGCCAATGGTGTAAATAAAAATAATGAGTAATGAATAGATGCAAACAATAATCAATGGAATAGAATAGCGAATGTTACAACAAATATTGCGAAAATTAAAATGAAGCAAATAGGATGGGCTGCATTTGGCAAGCTGAGCCACTATTTGCGAAACAGAGAAGTCCTTCAGTGCCTCAGAACAAAGTTATTCGACCAATAACACTACTAAAGTAAGGGACCGAAACTGAAATCATCATAGGAAGTCATGTACAGTTGTCCCGTTGAAAGATAAGGTATAAAATGAATGGATAAGATAAGAACAAGGATCAACGACGTCAAAAATAAAGTACCATAACTAAAATTAGATCTTGCCAGGCATGTGGGCAACATAAGAAAAGCCGGTGTGAAGATCATGAGACGCCAGCCAAGGAAGAGGAAGGCCAATCATACCCTGGTATGATGACATCAAGAAAACAGTAAGATCAGGATGGTGAGAGATGCTCAGAACTGAGAGAATTGGGCTCAATACTGGGCGTAACAGAGGCGATAAAATGCCAGATCGTGCCGATGTTGCATTAATAATATAATAAAAGGTGTTAAACAAATCTTAGTAACGAGGTATCGAATATTCAAGGAGAAATAAATCAGTAATTACAAAAATGTAGTCTTGTGAAATTTATGTCATAAGATTGAGGCAACAAAGATGTGAAGCAGGTAAGAAAATATAACCTAAACATGAAATATAATTCTTTCGAGAACTTGACTATATTGGTACCTGTCAGTGTGTATGAAATATTTGAAACAAGTTAATGCTAATTGAAATTTGGAGTGACTAGTTGCGTTTGTTTCAAATCTAGTAATTGCAATGGTATCCATCCACTTACACTGCTGTAGGACGAAAGGCCATTATACCTCCATCATTTAATTACTTTTAATCCAATAAATCTACAAAGACCATATAGCTATAAATAAGGTACACGTATTGTTATTTGTTAATTGATTGAATAATCTTGTCGGTCCATTAAGGTCGTAAAAAAGCACCTATTGTTCCATAAGGCGTTTTTTGATCTCCCATGACTTGCACAAATCGATGAAATTTATTTGATGGTATTAAGCTTAGGTCGGCGGACGCTAACTAGTCCAAACGTTTTTACAAAAGGTCAATTTACACTTTATATACATAGCATTTTTGAAATGAAGGCAAGGTGAATAATCATTGTCCAATAATTGTTGTATTATCACAATCCAAACGTCCCTGCTGCTATTTTTCTCGGATTTACTTAACCACGTCTCTATAAATAAGCTGACAGTGGTTTCCAAAGTGTGTGCGCAAACCCAGAAAAAAATCTGAAAGTATGGGAATAAATATGTCAGTTACAACGCAAAAAAGCAATAATATTTGCAGTTACTACAAGAACAAAAACCATTTGGGCTAAAAATGAGCCTGCTTTTCCGGCGTCTTCCATCTCAAATCAAATAACCAGTTTGCTGCTGGATTTAGTTTCTAATGCAGCAATTAAAGAAAACTTGATCTGAAACTTTAGAGTTTCTTTCCACTATTTTCATCCAAAACTGCTCCGCGCTCCGCAAAAAAAGTCTCTTCTTCAATAATTATATCTCTTAGAATTCCTGCTGGCTGATTAGAGAGATTATGTAGAATTTGGAATATATTTGTGTTTATATTTTTGAATACATTGAAATGCATAAATTTAGTTTTTTGCCTGCTCTCGACACATTAGCATTTGTTCCTATATTTTTTCTAACGTTATGGCAACAAATAACGTATCCTTTACATTACATGTAATAATATACGCTTGATTTTCCAATTTTTTTCTTGTAATTAATTTGTTCGAAAGTCGTCATGTAAAATGTCAACATTGGATAAGTTCGGAAGTAACCTACTATCGCTGCGTCATAGGTGATTGTATATAATATAAAGTATGGTACAATGCCTTGAAAAATTAAAACTAATAACATACCACCAAGAGAAAAAAAAGTAATAACCTTACATGGAAGATAGTTCTCAGAGATAAAAACCTAATAGGAATACCAAAATTAAAATTGGTGTATTGTTAAACTAGATTTCGCAACAAAATATTGGTAGGTAAAAAAGATCAACTTCCTGATCTTGATTGTTATGTTTTTATTTCGTTATTGTTATGCGTTCTACTTCTGTTACTTTCTCATGTCGTCGATCGATGAAGAAACTTGATATTGGTAATAAAGTTTTTTACAGATTTTAGTGTTTTGAAGTTTAGCAATTTCAGGAGCACAATTTCCTTGTATCCTGTATATAGCTTTGAATCAAAAGCTGCAAGTGCAAGTTTGTAGATAGAATCCCTCACAAAATAAGGGGTTTGAAATTTATGATAAGTAAAGTATTATCTTACATTTTTGGCGATATATTATTTTTCATTTGATCATCTGCCAAATACGAGATGCTATTACATTGGTTGCTGTGATAATGGGTGGTAACATATCAAAATCAGGAGGAGAACGGCTGATGCATTCCCGTAGCTCTTAAAGAGGATGAACATACAGACAACCTGAAAGAAGAGTGATTGGGGTGGATCGCAGGCAGGGGTCCGGTTAACGGGATCAATACGCGCAGTGGTACTGAAGCGGGTGTGTGTGTGAAAACCATAGGGACGAGACTTGCTTGCGCCCTTGAAGCTTTTGCAACCGCATTCCAGGCCGAAATATATGCTACCTTCAAATTCGGATAAGAGAACAGCAAACCTTTTGAGAGCCTTTGCTTGAACAGCAGAGTTGTTTTGTCTCCACTTGAGTCTGATAGAATTCATTCAACACAGGTGGCTGTGTGTAGCCACGTCTTGAGGGGGGGGGGTCATTGACCAAGCATAATAGTGTTAGTCTTGTATGGGTTCCAGGTCACTCAAGTATCTCGAGAAACGAAGTGGCCGGTCGTCTGGCAGGACAGGGTGTCGCAATGCATCCAATGGGACCTGAGCCTGCAATAGGCGTATTCTACAATACGGCTTCCGCCATTCTAAGCAATAAATGAGCAGACCAGGGACCTATGGCGGATTAGACCAGGGACCTATGGCGGATTAGACCAGGAATGAGGCAGGCAGGGCTACTCTTGGGAGACCCAGCAACTTGTAGGGTGAGGGCCTTCCTGGCTCTGAAGAGGAAGGATATGGGGCTTGTGACAGGCTTGGTCATAAAGCACTGGCGCTTGAACAGGCATTCGTATATCAGCTGCATATCGTATAAAACTCGGAGTGGATGTGATGCTTTGAGGACAAGGGATCGTCCACTGATATTCTTGTCGACTCTCATGCGTTGGGTAAGAGAGGTGCATTCCAGGAGCTGCATGCTGAACCCGGAGGACATAAGAAATATCCAACCGAGGAAGATGTGTATTTTCGCCCGCCCTTTTAAAATGAGTTCAAAATTCACTGGATGATGATATCATAGTAAATCAAAATAAATATGTAAGATCGTTTTTTGAATAAAGTAAATAAAGAGGCAAAATTTTAAGCCTTGATACGAGTATATTTGAAGAATTCGTATCTTCATACCAAGATAAATTATAAGTGAGAAAAAGGATTCATTAGTTATTTCTATATAAGACCATTGGAGGTGCTTACAACTTTGTGCAGGTTATGTTGGGGAAACATCATTTTTTGAGAGAAATAACTTAAGAGTCGAAGACCCTGGCCCTAATTTGGCACATATTAGATGCTGTTAATTCTTTCCCAGAATGAAGCCAAACTCGGCACAAAAAAATAAAGAGGTATATCTTCTAGATATATAATAAAAGTTCGTTAGATCTAAAACATTGGACAGTCTCTAATTTAAATAAACTTAAAATATGACCTTACTTATTTTCGTCAATTTACATAAAAACAAATAATAAGGCCATCAGTAAGATGTCCGCACCATATCAATTTTATGGTTCTCATGGACTTGGCAGGTGTGTGTTTTTCGACCTGCCATTGGCAGACTTAAAAACTGCAATTCTTGTTCGAGATGCGCTTAATCCAGATACGACCAATGTGTCCAGCTTGAATAATTGAATAACTGGATGTATTCACTTATATTAGTCGACATCTTAAACAGTTTTTTCCAAGTTAGTTTCGTTTCAGGGTTCAGCGCTCCTTCTCTCCTGGCTTTTGGAAGTTTTTTGGAGGCATCGTTCATCAGAGAACCCGCGCTTCTTATTCTAGATTATAGTATCCCTTCTCCCTTTTTGTTTAGAGATCGAAACTTTGTTTTCGCTTGCTTCCTGAGGAAGTTCTAATATACTTTGAAGAAGATAGTTGTAGTCTTGTGAAATGTTTCGGGCAGTTGAGACGAAATTAGTTCTGGGACTCATGAATAGATGGATTCGAGTAACACGATATACGGCCTTAAATGCAAACTGTTCTACAGGCGACTTAAAAGACTTGAACGATGCTACTTGTAAAAAGTGGAAAGTGTCTTCGATGCAACATTATAGGCTAAAGTAAATCTCCACATTTTGTTCATAAGAGCAACGGCAGTTACATCAAAAGTCTGCTAAAATGATTCGAATTTGGTTTTCACTGCAGGAGAAAAACGTTTGGTCAGAGTGTCATCAAAAACTAATGGATTTTCACCTACACAATTGTTGCATTTGACAACATGTTAAAGACCCACCCTTGAGGGAAGCTCACATCTCTGGCTCTGCTCCTATGAACGCTGCCTGAAAGTACGCTTAGAGTTCATTTTTTATACAAGTTGTTAGCTACCATTTTTACCATATGTTGGTGTCCAACTCCGTTTCCGTTAACCATTTTACTTATTACCCATTGGGTTGTTGCCTCTCAATTATAAATGTTGGATAAAACGGTAATTTACTGAAAGAAGCCAGTTTTTTTCTGACAGAATTCAAAATGTGATTTCTTCTCGATGATATTGCTGTCAATAGGACCTAAATACAAATAGAACCTCAAATATTATGATGGATAATGATAAAAATTCGGAAAATCCGTAACTTTTCTCAATTAAACTATTGATTTCTTATACAGCACAAATATAAAATGATTTAATAGGAGAAAATGCCAAATGTGTCTCAGTCGTTTCTCGGTTTAATGTGTAAGGGTTACCATATAACTTTATAAATGTAATTTTTCACTCAGTTTAAAATTTGTATAAATAATAACTAATATCATTTAAATTAAAATGCTAAATGCTAATTTAGATACATTACAAATCAATTTTGAAAAGATCAAGACTAACATAGTTGACAAGAAAGAATTTGTATCATCGCCAGAACTCATTTTGATGTATCAAAGCTAAATTAACTTGTCTACGGATAATACAAGATCCATTGCATCTGTGAGTCAAAAGCCTGGAATACTTTAAACTCTTGCAGAGCTATCTAGCAAACCACTGATCTATGAATGTTGTCGTTGCCAGATTTGTTCTTCTTTTCTGAAATAAGTGATATATAACGAGATCTGAAACTTAATAAAATAATGCTAATATGTTGGACACATCTCAGACACATTCGCCATTAATGCGAGGCGCAATACTTTCACCAATTCTCATCTAAATTAAAGACCTGCGGGCCGAAAACAACAATCCTGTCTACAGTTTTGCAGATGACAGTGCCCTTGTCTCTCAATTTAGATCAGAAAAACATTTACGAGCGACTGAGACTTATCGCCGCAGACAGAAGCAGATTATAACAATAATTGATCAAGATCTGGAGAAAGTTCGAAGTTGGGGCAACAGAAATTTGGTCCAGTTTAATGCAGTAAAAACCCAAGCAGTCAGGTTTATCAGGAAAGCCAATACGGCGGGCTTTAACATCATTATAGCAGGATCGATCATTCCTTCATCCTCGTCATTTGTACTACTGGGTGTGTCGGCCAACGCAATATGTCCTGGCATGACCACGTGGCTAATATTGCAAAATCAGCTTCGCAGAAGCTTGCTACGCCGCGCCGTAGTAGTTACTATTGGTATACAAAGCGCAAATAAGACCGTGCTTATAATATTACGTACATATCTGAGGTGCTATGTTGCAAAGCACCAGGTAAAGATAATGCACTCTCTGACGCAGTCAAAATAGGCAGTCAACGCTTATTCAAAAAACTAAAAGCTCTATTCAATCTCTGTCTCTTTAATAGCACAATTCCAAAAAATGGCACAATTCCATCGTGATCCTATTATATAAAAAAGGAGATATTATGGAATTGGAAAACTACAGACCAATAAGCCTTCTGAGTCATCTCTACAAACTGTTCACCAGAATTATAACCACCCGACTAGAGAACAACCTGTAGAACTGGCGGGTTTCCGGGGCAGCTTTGGCACCAATGACCATCTACAGAGCATTAAAACATTAGATGAGAAAACAATCGAATATAATAGGCCTCTGGCCTTGGCTTTTGTTGACTTTCACAAGGCTTTCGACACCGTTGAATTGATTGCGGTTTTGAGGTACTCCAGGAATGCAGAAATGATTGCCGATACACTAAACTTATCCATAACATCTACAAAAATGCAACTATGACGATAAAGCTACATGAAAATACCAACTGCATACTCATTTTCTGAGGTGTAAGGCAAGGCGATACGTTTTCCCCCAAGCTGTTCATCACAGTTATGGAAAGCGCATTCAAGAAACTCGATTGGGACCAAAGAGACTTAAACGTCGATGGAAAAAACCCAACTAATCTACGCTTTGCGGACGATATAGTATTGATTTGGGATAGCCTCGGAAACATAAACCTGATGCTACGGGATCTACAGGAGGTGTGCGCGAGAGTTAGCCTGAATATCAATGTGTTAAAAACAAAATTTACGACAAACCTTGTTCCCAGTGGTAATATAAACATTGGTACAAACGAAATTGATCTGGTGGATACCGAGATACCTCGGCCATGAAGTACGCTTTTGCAGAGATAACCAAACGCGTGAACTGAAAAGAAGAATCGCCCTCTCATGGGCAACATTTGGGAAGTTAAAGAGCGACATTTCAATCACTTTAAAAATAAAAGCTTTTAACCAATGCGTGCTGCCCGTTATGACGTATGGCTCCGAAACTTCAACGTTAGCAACCACAACTGCTAAGAAGCTCAAAGTAACGCAGATAAAGATGGAGAGGATGATGCTTGGTGTGACCCTGAGAGATCACATACGAAATGAGGATCTACGCAGAAGAACTTGCGTTAATGGTGTTATCATATCCATCGCTAAACTGAAGTGGAACTGGGCTGGTCATGTGGATCGAATGCAGAATGATAGATGGACTAAAAGACTACTCGAGTGGAGACCACGTACAGACAAACGCAGCAGAGGTAGACCACCGACACGATGGACCGACATAAAGAGAACTTGTAGCAACTGTATCTAGACGGCTCAAAATAAAAGGGATTGGAAAGCAATGGGGAGGCCTATGTCCAACAATGGACGCAAATGGGCTGATTGATGATGATCTGAGGTGCCGCACCTAAGCACACCCTAAAGCTGCTGGATTACATTCAGACGAGAGCTGTGCGCTTCGTCGGCGACCCGGAGTTGACCAGAACACCGCAGCTATGTGACTGAGATCTCTCTGTTTTACAGATATTTTCAGGGCAGATGTTTCCAGAATTTGGTCCGCATCATCCCGTCCACAGCAACGCCAGCAAACAGCCACGACAGACGGTAAGAACGCACTCGTTCGTCGTACAACTGGAAACACCTAGAACGTTGCTTTACAAGGACTCCCTCGTCTGGCGCATTGCATCATTGTGATGGAGCTCACTCCCAGGACATCTGCTTCCTCCTAATTACAACCTAAAACTATTCAAGAACCGTGTCAATCAACATCTTCGAACACATACACCGCTCGTCGAGTGCCATAGGATCCCCTTCAGTGTGTATGCCACCCAAACTAATTTTAAGAGCAGAAAAATGCAGAATGCATGAATTATAAGGTTTTCACAAGGGTTCAGAACATCTGGTGAAAATGCATTAATTGAACATGGAACAGCAAGCTAAAGCATGTTATTTAATTTTCGGTTATTTAAATGCAGTGCCCAATCCATAATTGCAGTTATGAATTATGCAATAAACTTTTAAAGGTAAATCTTTGGCAAGAAATTATTCTAAAGCAATTTATGTCGCTCAGCCTTGCTTAAAATGTATATCAATAAATATTTTTCATAAAAAAAGAAAAATATATATATAACTCCTTAAAACTTTAAAAATTCAATTAAATAGGGGCAACTGTGATCCAAACACTATCCTGATTTAATTCCTATGAAATTTTCAGAAGTGGGTTATACTAGAAATGTGGTGCATAAAAGAAAACCAAATAATTTAAGAGAAGTTGGGAGAACTAAAACAGAAATAAATAGAATCTCTAGCCAAGTTAACTGTGCTTTTCATTTCATTTTCATTTATTGGACGATTCTGTCATATTATATGTAAGTCATGGAGAAACTGATAATCGAACTGCTCTTAAAATATGTCGAATCGGCAGGCATCATAAGGGATCGCGCATAGGTCAACTAAAGATTTCCTGACTCACCTGACATACCTATGGAACAAACCATCGAGAGCTATGGCGAACCTCGTGTATTGGCTTTCGACATATCTAAAACATTTGATAGGTTGTGGCATGATGAATTGTTAAGCAAATCGACAGCATATGGACTACCACCAGCACTCTTTCTATAACTCTCTAATTTCTGAAGAGATCGAAGCATCCGAGTTGGTATTGATGGACATCTCTCGGAAAAATTTAAAATCAATGCCGGAGTTTCTCCAGGGTGTATATTATCTCCCACGCTGTTCCTGCTCTATATCAACGACCTCTAAGACAGAAAATACAACTCTATAGCTTTGCATACGACAGCACTCTTACATCCTCATTCACAATGCGGACTCCAATGATCGCTGCTCGTTCTCAACGCGATCGAGATAATCCGATCGGTGCCATTAATGAGAATATGACCGTCATCGTGAAATAGGGTGAAGAAAGCAATGCCCAATTTTACGCCGGAAAGGCTCAAGTAGCTGTAGCAAACACCGCAGAACCTGACTTATCAATGGCAGGACAAACACTAACTCTGGCCTCATCCATAAGCTTGCTAGGCGTCAACGTGGAAAACAACATGTCTTGGCGTAATCACGTCTCCAAAGCCGCCAAGGCAGCAGCACAAAGATAGGAATACTCTACCGGGTGTCAACGAAATCGTTTAACAATGCACCATTCAAATGTTTTTTTTAAGGAGAAATTTTAAGTTTTGGTTGAAGATATGGGTTATGAACACTCAGATTTTCCACTGAAAAACAAATGAATATCACTTTCGGTTTGACCGGAAATTAGCATGAGGCAAGAATTTCAAATACAACCCTGCCTATATTTTCACACACTAGAGCTTGAAATTGCCTTTTTAACGATGTATCGCAAGTTGCCATTTTTTTTTTCAAAATGCCCGCGCAGAGGGCATTTATCCCAAATTCAATATGGCGGCATTTTGACATTTTCATTGGAGTTTTTGGCAAACTATCCGTCGATATAGAAGACAAGATATGTTTTCATGCAGATTTTTCTCACTCTTGGAAATTCTAGATAATTGTTATAAAATTGAAGCATATTTAGTTTTTCCTTAAAACGTCAATTTTTCTGGAAATTTTGAATCAAACCATGTGCATGTTTTAACACATATGGATAGAGCTCGAAATTCCCTTTTAAACGATGTATCACAAGTGGCCATTCTTTTTAAAGATGGCGTTGTAGAGAGCATAATTCAATATGGCGCGCGAATGGCCACTTGTGCTACATCGTTCAAAAGGGATTTTCGAGCTCTATCTAAATGTTTAAAAATATGTATAGGGATTGATTCAAAATTTCGAGAAAAATTGACATAAATTTTGACATTTTAAGGAAAAACTAAAAATGCTACAATTATATAACAGTTATTTTGAATTTCCAACACTGGGAAAAATCTGCAAGAAAACCTATCTTGTCTCCTATATCAACGGACATTTTGACAAACAATCCATTGGTGAGGTCAAAATGCTGCCATATTAAATTTGGAATAAATGTCCTCTACGCCGCCATTTTGAAAAAAATGACAACTTGTGATACATCGCTGAAAAGGGAATTTCAAGCTCTATTCAAATATGTAAAAATATTTGCAGGGTTGTATTTGAAATTCCTCATGCTCCCTTCCGGTCAAACCGGTTGTTTTTTTAGTGGAAAATCTGAGTTTTCATAAACCATATCTTCAGCCAAAATTTCAAATTTCTCCTTAAAAAAGCATTTGAATGGTGCGTTGTTAAACGATTTCGTTGACACCCGGTCTAGAGCAAAAAAGCTATATACGCCTCATCAGCTATTACTGTAACATCGAAGCTGCGAAGACCTAGGACGTCGCTGTTATGGAACTCCTTTATATGGATGACTGCCTCGCTCTGGAATGGACTTCCGAGTAACGTTTTTGTCGAAAAATACAACCTATAGGGTTTCAAGTCCAACTTCCACCAACTTTTCCGCACACGCACCACTCGTTGAGTGGTATATAATTTTGTGTGAGTGCCGAACATAAACATGTCTGTCAATTTTCAATTTTCGTGTGAAGAAAAAATAGTTAAATACCATGAATTATTCGATGTAAATTGACTTTTTGTGGCACGCCTGTATTATTTGGATTTAGATCAATATAATGCTGAGTAGGTTAAGTCAATTTAGGATAAAAAGTCAGTGCACGGCAACTTTGCTTCTGCTCTCTTTTTAACCTAACGGTGTTTTTTTTTTCAGATAGAGCTCGATATTCCTCCAACATATCAACCCTTACTAACTAATGGCACTTCCAAATTTCAGCTACTTTTGTCTCGCATTAAACATTTACTGCAAATAGCAACAAAAATATATAGGCTGTTACAGTGGATTTGTGTTACTCGTATATAAGATCATTTTGAGGGCAATATGAGATATGCATATTAAAATTAATGCATTATTTAACTAGATTTCACAACGAAATATTGCTTGGTAAACAAAATCGATCGTTCAATGATGGCAGTCGTATCCTACTTTTCAGGGATTAAGAGTGGTATTTAGGAGATTGTAAATTTTGTGGTAAGTGCTACGGTAAATAGAAATAAGCCGAATGCTCGGAATTTACGCTTTGAAGCCAGATTTTGCGGATTTGGTTGTGTGCAGATTAGACCATAAAAGAACAAGCGGGTCTATTGTATGTCGGGCATTCATGCAAAAATTCTATTTGCATTTTGATAAGCTGGAGTAGTTTAATATTTGAGATTATCCCGTTTCCAGAATAACTTTATCTTCATAGGTTATGTTAGTACTAAACATTCTTAATAATATTTAGGAAATAGAAGTGATAAATTGTTTTCACTCTCGGTGGTTAAAAGAGATTATTCAATTGGTGTTGGTTTCAACAGGCAATTTCAATTAAGCTTAAGATTAGGTTTCTAAAAATATTAGCTAAAGGTAAGCCGATTTAACCTATCTTTTTTGCATATTTGTCTGTTTGTCACCCGCCTCTAATCCGTAACTGTAGTTGGCTATGCACACGAAACTTCGCCAATTTGCGCGTTTTCTTCATAGATGTTCAAAATTGCGAATGAACGTTAATCGCGTGATATCTCATTTCCATCACCTAAGCTCTTAATTATTTTGCTAAATTTTCGACATTGAGATAAGCTGTCTTATAAATCAGAGAACTATTTTGTAAAAGTGTTCATGACTCTAAACGAAGTTTAAGAATCCAGAAACTTTCCATGAACTGTGTTCTATATTATTGCTTTGTGTATTCTATATTCTACTTTTTCAACTGAGCCCCAATCGACGGATACGAATACAGCTAACGCCAGTGTCTGTAAATCTACTCGAGAGCCTATTTTGTTTTATTTAGGGATCTTTATTATCACTATTGTTGTTATACCTCACTTCAATTAATGAATTTATAGTTAAACAACTATAGGTCGTTTGATGTCTATTGTTCATATTACCGGTTTTTCTCGATTTTAATTATTGATCTGGTTGTTTCGCTTATCGAACGTACCTTTAAAGAGCTACAGATTATCTATTTTCATGCAGAATATATATTTCTGCTTCTCTTCATTGCTGTGGAGATACTTAATTTTATCTTTATTATATCTGATACTATCTCAAGTAGAGAATTTGTTTTGCTAGAGTCAGGATAGTTAAATGATTTATACTACTATAATTGGCTGTAAAGCTCATGGCAGTAATTTCTTTCCCATTACTGAAATTTGCAATAATAATATGTCGGCTTGATATCGGAATTACCTTGAGTTCCATTTGCCTACCTGTAGATATTTAACAGCTATGTATGTACATATTTATTTCACAGGTTATCTTATTGATTTAGTATAATCTAGCTTCTCCTTATTGGTCTACTGATATTGTCGCTGCCACAAGATTAATTTAGGTTACGCTTGGTTAATAATCACTTACTTGGAATTATTTCAAAATAGGAATTGGGCAATATTAATGCTATAAGACATAGATTTGAAAGTAGTATCTTATTTTGCTTTGATTTAATAGTCTGATGATTTGTATTTCAAGAGAATATTCTAATTTGTTTATTGGCGTTACCATACCTTCAAATTAATTTGAAATAAAATTAATTGTCCTGAATACTTATACAAAAGTTTTCATACTCAAATAAATCAGGTATTAGAATCTTGATGTTTATTCTGATAAATTGCAGTCAAAATGATAACTATTCCGTACATCCTCAGTTTTTTCAACGTTATTATACAGGATATTTTGATAAAATTTTATTACCCTATTTTTAAGAATCAATAATCATTGATACATTTCTAGTGGTGAGTAAGCCTGGCATATGGAATGCTTGTTAAGCAATTAACATTACAGAATTAGCATCCGACGCTTAAGGCAGGTTACAACGTATCGTTGACGTAGCCCCATATTGTTCAAAAGGTGTGAGTGTCTTACGAAGATTAATATTTATAGTTTGTGTTTGACCATGTCGCTAAAAAATAATTAGCGAAAATGTTTTATGAAAGGTCAGATTTTGCTAAACATCCCTAAAACAAGTGGTCAGTCTTAATTTTCGTATAAACTATTCCGATGTCAATCGAACTATGAACTGAAAGCGCACACGTGGCTTGTGGAAACTGCGAATTCATGGGCTTAATCAGTTCTCCCATTTATTTTATAGCGAATATTTTAATTGCAACATAGGGAATCTTGGTCTAAATTAAAATATCAAATCGGTCCAAAAAAGTGTGACTAAATAAATAGGGAAAAAGTCATTGATTATTCAATACCACTATCATCTTCATTCTTTTTTTTTCACAACTATCATTATCCGATTTATAAAATATTCCATCAGTTTCATCTGTGGATCAACCAAAAAACAACGTTTAATGAAGTGCTACAGAAATGAGTAAAACATTTGATTTGAGTAGCCAAATTTTGGTAAATATGGTCATTACAACTCCTAGAGGTGCTAACTGATCAATATCTCTCCTCTGCTTTTTGTCATTAATGTCATCGAACCCAATA
Organism: Pissodes strobi; assembly: GCA_016904865.1. Classification (NCBI taxonomy): domain Eukaryota; kingdom Metazoa; phylum Arthropoda; class Insecta; order Coleoptera; family Curculionidae; genus Pissodes; species Pissodes strobi. The sequence goes on from MU182738.1 coordinate 200,111, forward strand.
TCTGGCAGCAAAAAATATAAACCGTTTTCGCTCAGCGATAAATAGCATGAATCTAGACCATTTCCAGTTGAAGTATCCCATAAGTTGCTAAGATTGTTTCTAGAACACCGCAATGAACCTCTTAGAAGGAGCAACTCAATAAAAGCTTTTATTTTAACAATATCCATATCTTGCGTCCTTTTCACGTGAAAAAATTTCTTTATTTTTTTTGATGAATATGTCTGTACAAGTGACTATAACTCCAAGAACAGCCTCGTCAAAAGATAAGTCAAAAATATCTATTCCAAATCGTGTTTCACAAGGCTTTTTGTCCAAGTAAATGAATAACGATATTAGATGATCTGGTTCTAGTATTAGATGTTTGTCTTGTATTACTCAAAATCCGCGAATTAAGATTCAGAAGACTGGAAAACTCTTTTTAAAAACGTTTATTA
>MU182738.1:200554-241705 GCA_016904865.1 Pissodes strobi
ATGTAAATACAAATAATAATTAAGATGGAGACATAGTGGATAGACCTAAGTTAACGATAATACTTAATTACTGTCCAGGTCCGTAATTCGCGCATCAAAATTTTACATTTTCATAAAGAAAAGTTTGCAATATAAATGAAATCAGCTATTTGCCGTTTACTTTTAGCTAATTCCTCATAAGTTTCTCCTCAGTAATACAGCGATGAAAATGGTGAAACGTCACTGTAAGTTATCTTGTTGGTTTTGGGTAAAGACATAGACTGCAGTGGAAGCTAGAAAGAATTACCCAGGATCAGCCTGGATCAACAAAACATTTTGTCTTGTATAGTAATAGTAAGATGATCTTAGTTGCGATATGCTTTCTCTAATTGAGGTATTTCCTTTTAAACCAATAGGAGTCGTGTGTTAACGTTGTGGACCAACGTTTAGAGGGCGGTAAAACGTGTGAACTACTAAAATGCATAAACTACTAAATAAATATCACCCTGTCCTAAGTTTGAACTTGAAGTTGTAAATTATTATATAAACATTAAAGGCAAACTATAAACAACGCGATCAGTCAACGGGAGCGATTATGAACCTTAAATATGCAACGATTAGCACCTTTTATGATATAAATACGCTAGCGAACCATCAGTTCGGGAGTTCGGGACATTTTTGTCTCTCACCTAAAACCAGCTCCTGCGCAGTCCACATGGGAGCTTTGGGGTTCTGATCTATTCTCTGCTCCTCACCCTAACCTGAGCTTCGCTAGATCACATGGTTGCGAAGTTTGGCGGTTTCATAACCGCTGTAGTAAAAGTCGAATCAATGATAAATTTGTCAAAGTTCTGAGAAAGACAATTTTCTAAGTAGAATCTGTCAAATAGTTAAAAGAGCAGTGCGATATTCAGGTCAGCTTACTGTCAAACCAACCTTAAATACAACACAACACACTCTTAAGAAAAGCTATATTTATAAAACAGTGACTAAAGACCTATAAACAATTTAAAAATAACAAAACAAGGCCTGGAGTCACGCGCTAAAAAAACATTTCGCTACAATATCCCACATGGATTTCTCTCTTATACATTATTTTGGCGATTGCTTTAAAAGAATAATAATATTCTGTATATCTGAATTCAGCAGAATCTATTATTCCCTTTATAAGCTCTGTTCATACGTTTAGCAATAAACATGTTTTAAGCAATTAATTGGTACCCTGTAGAACATCATTTGTCTCGAATTGTAACTATGTTGAATTGCGAAGAAAGTCCGACAAAATTTAGTCATATCAAAGCTTCTCGTTTGATAATAATCAGAAAAATTAAAATAATTCTGCAATTTTATTACTTCTGAGAAAAATACGTAGAATATTCAGAGGTTGAATGGTTTTAAAATCATAACTTAAAAATAACGCGCAAACTTTTCAGTACGTACGGTCGTTAATTCAATACGATAAATTACCGAAATAGACGTCTCTAAACGAGTCGAAGGGTGGAGAACAGGGGAGAAGTAAGAAGTTTGCGAGTTCCTCCCCAAAACATTTATTTTAATACGGAAATGAGGCAACAACTTTTACCGAGGAATACTGTGTGGACGTGCATTAGATGACTTACGATGCCATTTAGTCATTCAGCCATTTTCGCAATGTCTCATCTCTACGTTTCATCTATTTGAGTAATTATTATAAATTTGAATATGCGTATATTTTACTAGACATCAGCTGAACCATCTCGTCGTACCAGTGTAAGTGAATATTATGAATATTGAACGGACACAATCATTACGTCAGGCCAATATTGCGGACAAGTTTGACTAAAATACACTGTATATTCTTCCATAGGGTGTTAAACTAGTGAAGTACTCCATGCACTTTAAATCTACTTACGGCATGACAACCTAAATAACTGGAATTAATTAAAAACACCATTGTTATATATAAAAAAAACGGTGTATGTCTAAGACCACATGACAGAAGTGAAAATTTCAACTTAAAAAAAAAACGTGTCTTGGAGGCTTTGATCATCCGGGATCCACTCGCATGCGAAGTGAGAGCTCTACCATCTGAGCTATGTCGCCGATAGAAATACGTACGTCAAAACTGAATAAAAGTAGATGATTATTCGATTTAATATATTAAAGAGACTGGCAAAATGTGCATAGTTAGCCAAATAAGACTTAAAATGCCTTATACCTCTTGCTAGTGTCAAAACGTGAAAAGTTTATATTCAACTAGCTCACCCTGCATAAATGGAACCATCTTTCATAAAGTGGCTCCTTTTACGATGTATCATAAATCAGCTTTTATATTAATTATTTTGACTTATAAATCAAGGTGTCAACATTTTCCCTCAAAAGTAAATTTTTCGGCATTTTTGAAACGCAGAGTATTTAGAGAGGTTCTTTTTTAGAATTCCCTATTGACGGACGCTAGAGCGACCCAAAATAGACACTTCCAAAATAAGTACTCCCACTTTCCGATGCTCACCAATTTCAACAGGGTTCAGAAGACCGTCAACAAGAATTTGATCAAATTTAATAAAACATTTCGATAGTTGCCATGTATCAAAGAAATAAGCAGAAACAGAAAATCAGATCGCAAAAACAAATAACCGCCGCAAGTATCGCCTAAAAACGTCACAAATTTGAAATTTCCGTTCGCTGCTATTTTCGAACAAAATCTCTAATAATAAACCGAATGATCGGTAAATAGCCAAAGGTAGACAGCTTTGAGAGTTACATGCGTAGACAACTTTCAACTTCACGTGCTTTTGCATAGAGAGCTTTGTTTTATTCACTGCCCAAGAAACAAGCGAATTCAGATTCAGGAAGATAGCTTTCCCTAATCCTTCTCACCGTTATTTATAAACTCATGAGAAAAATACTCATCAACTTGGTCAACCAAAACTCAAGCAAGAGAACGGGTCAGAATCTGGAAATGATTTTGCACCTGTGACGACCTACTAGCAATGAGTCTTAGTATAACCAAAGAAAATGTTAACGAGCAAACTAATTTTTTTTTACGATCGGCACATACACACAAAAGGAAAGTCCTATACCAGTCAACGACTGGTGCGTGTGCGAAGATGATGGGGGACGTTGGACTTGATTTGAAGCGCTGTAAGTTGCAGCTTTCGAGAAAGATGTTACTCAAAGTCCAATCCAGAGCGACGCAATCCTCCATAAAAAGAAGTCACGTAACATCTACGTCGTAGGTGTTCGCAATAGAATCGTATGTTGATGAGCAGATTGTGTCTGACGGGTGTTTCTGTTTGGCACAACTCTGGGCGGAATCATACGTGCCAGCTCATTGGAACACCTTCCGCAGTAGTATCAACAGTAATGAGACAGATCCGCCACTTTCTTTCAATGGTCAAGGCTATCAAGGTCGAGTCAACTCTAGATCATCCATAAGATGCACTGCTCTCCTTTGTATGAAGTCTAATATCTTGAGCAAATGTTTGGGTGTCGAGCTCCATACATGGGAACAGTATTCCAGTCATGATCTTATCTGGGCGTTTTGAGCAGTAAGAGATAATGTGATAAATACAACTTTTTGGCTCTATAGTGCTCCTAGGTTTCATGCTGCTGCCTTGGCAATTTTGGTGACGAAGTTACGCCAAAACATGTTGTTTTCTACCTTGACACCAACCAAGCTTATGGATGAGGCCAGAGTCAGTGTTTGTCCTGTCACTGATAAGTCAGGTCCTGCGGTGTCTACTTTTTTTGAGGAGACAGCTGCTTAAGTCTTTTCTGTGTTTAACTGGACACTGCGCTTCTCATCCTATTCCACGATGGTATTCATATCTTCATTGATGGCAGCAATCTGATTTTCTCGCTCGCGTTGGGAACAAGCATCGGTCATTAGAGCGTGGACGGCATACCACTCTTAATAGTCTTCATAGACCTCGAGAAAGTTTTTTATATAATTTAACATTGAGCTGTAGATAATTTGTTACATTATCGCGGAGTCGATTATAGATATACAGACTTCATATCTAGCGTAGATATGAAAGCAAAAGCAAAAATAAATCTGTGCAAAGGCATAGAGCAGTTAAATGTAAAGATAGGTGTAAGACTATGAGGCACAATATTACTGGAGGATAAATTCAAGAAAATTGGATTGGGAAAATTGAGTTATTAGAGTGGATAGATAGCATATGAACAAATTTTGAGACGCTGATAATATCGCCCTAATAGGAGGGTATAACAAACTAGAGTTATGCAAAATGTATAGAACTTCACACAAAAGCTAGAAAAATAATTTTCGATATGAGCTAATAATAGTACTAAAGTTATAACGAGGACAGCTAACGACGATAATAGCAAAAAAAGAAAAAATATAATAGAACACGTTAATTATCTCCTCAGACAAATAATACAATTTAATAACAAGCATTAAGCACCTAATATCATTACAATAGAATAGGGCCAAATTTTTAAACAGTGTGTACTCGGTATGCTTACCTATGGATTTCGGGTCTGGACATTCACGCAAGTCAGTACGTACAAAGTCATAAAATCTCAAGGAGCTTTGGAAATACATTATAAAGCTGACAGACAGGAAGAGAAATGAATGGATTAGAAATATTGCAAAAAGAAAAGGCGATAATGAACAGGTAGCCAGACTAAATTGGAACTTTGAAGGTTACAACACCAGTTAATAAGACAATATATGGAAAATACTCGGTAGAAACAACGGGGATATAAAAGAAAAAGAGGAAGACTCCAAATGAAATGGGCTGGATCTAACTGGTCAAATCTCATATTTCGCAAAAAAGAATGTAACGAAGGAAGGTTAGGCCTATTTCCAGAAGTTAGAGGAAAGATGCTATATAGAAGAGTGCTTAGCCTTCATGATGCCCGCCTAAAACTAGAAGTATTTAGGTTGATTGCATTTTACCTCATTCCAAAGAAAACATATTCTTGTATAAAATTATACATATTTTTTCTCAAAAGCACCTAGATTGATACCAAAAACTTGAAATATTTCCAAGTGTAATTGAATTAAGTGGTATCTGAATATTCATCAGATGGATCAGAAATTCATGAGGAACATATATATGAGATTTGCCGTATTCAGAAAAACGTGAGTTTTAGTTGACATCGTTTGTTATTAATTCAAACAAATAATTTTTCTATTGGAGTAAATGCTTGAATATACTAGTTTTCCTTTCTTCTTCTTCAGCTCTTCCTCATCCACTTTTGAACATACCTTTTTTTAAAGTCAAATCGATTTATGCTTCCACCTGCCTTCTATATCGTTGAGCTATCTTTTTTGAGATCTTCCCCCAACTTCTTTTAGTTCGTCTTGGCTTTCAGTGTACCCTTTCGGCTTTCATCTTTTCAGATTTTCTCTTGCCACGTGTTCAACCCAGCGTCACTTCAGATGAATTATATGCCCAACTACGTCTGTTACTACCTTCATTAAATTCTTCATGGCTTGAAATAAAATGTGATCGCTTCTTTTAGTAAGCGTGCCACTACTTTTAATCCGATAATTGTAAGATGCTCCAAATACTTTGAAATGAAACTTATGGGGAGATCCTCATTATTAAAAATATAATGAAATTTATAACAGCCGTTCATGACAACGCGATCTGTTTTGACACTTTGGCCGCCTGATTTTATTTTGCTAATTTTATTACGTGTTGCAGATAAATTTACTCATCTACAGATCGAAACACAAAAGATAGTTTTTAAGTATATTCAAAAATTACAAGGAAATATAAGGTAGACTTGACTTACTTGTCATCCCCATTTGGATGATAGAAAATACAAAACCGGGATTGGCAATATTTAAAAAAATAAAATTTGGTCTTTTGATGACTATGTGGTCCGCGAAAGTGACAGAAATTTGACCCATCCATATTTTTGTTCGGCTGTTCTCAAAGGCAGCATGTTGAGATAGTTCTTTTGGGCAAGAATGATGAGTGTAGGGAATACTGGATCTATTTCACGGGCGCATTTCTTTCTAGTAATTTTATCAGTAGATAACAATAATTATACTGATCTGAATAAAAGCCGTATATTGTCTAAGTTGCATATAATAGTCAATTCCTTTGGAATGGAGGCTAGCTACAGAAATATCTAGGCCAAATAGAATCATGTGTGCTATAAGTAAATGTGAACCGTACAAACCCTCTAAAATTTATACTATTTTACTTCAAAAGGGATCAGAAGCAATAATTTCATGCCTGTGTTATATATTCAAAGCATAGCATAGTATGGCAGAATGTGAAAGTCATTTTCCAAACCCCAACATAGGAAGTCACCTATGTTAGGGTTTGGAACCTTCGGCAACATGCACTAAAACTCTGTTTTAGTAAGATAGGAAGGATAGGTGACAAGACGGCTAAATCATACCGCTCAATAAGTTTAATGTCGTGTCTGCTCAAAACGCGGGAAAAGCTAATATACCTACATGCACACAAGAGATGAGGCACTACAGACAAGCCCGATCAACGTATCAGCTGACTTAGCACTGGATGATGCCAAGACGCTACTCACAAAGTCCTTAGAAGCCAAATATGTTGCCATATCAAAATTTTTAGACATAAAGGGTGCCTTTATGGATGCACCTTTAGTATCTGTAACCAATGCTCTAGCAAGAAAAATAGTAGGTACTACTAATTCGATTTCCATTTTACAAATAGCGTTATTATTTCAAGAATTGGCGAACATTTAGAAGAAATAGGCCCTTACTATGGGCAATCCTAATGAATGAATTGATATAAAAACTAACATTCGAAGGCTTCTTTCTATTGCTTAGAACATGCTGACGACAGGGCGTATTTGCAGGTACAGTCGCAATTCACAATTAGTTCTAGACTGACAGTAAACCTCCTTAAAACTAGTATTGTAAAATTCACGTAAAAAACATTGGAAGGTCTCAGGGCACTAAACACAATGGGGTGGAAATACCATTTGCATAAGGAGCAAATTACTTAGAAATAATTTTTGACCATAAGCTACACATACAAAAAGGATAGTGAACTTCAATCTGTGCAGAAGGATATGCAGAAAGCTGGGGGATGCAACAAAAAATTACCACATTACTTTATGTCCATGATAGCATATAGGCCGTTTGAAGGCCAAATATACAACAGGCATGAGAGGTACCTACGTCGGTTCATTGCCATCCTAAGGCATGCCTATTTGGATGCCACTGATGTCATAAGGACCAGTCCAATAGATACATTAGAGGTCCCGCTTAACATGTCACCAATGCACGTATATATTCACGAATGTGACACTTTGTTGATGGTTGATATAGTCAGCCTTTGGGTTAAATGGTTGAGATTTATCTTAACATGTAAAACGCATGCCAGATTTTTATTATATTGTACGTAAAATCGTTTTACAAGTTGGATCAGCAACTGCGTCTTTAATTTAGGCACAGATATGCGGAATCATGTTCTTTGCTCTCTTTTAATTATTTATAGTTACCTATTATGGGGCCAAAAGTTAACAGCGGGCTTCGATAATAAAGTTGCTATGCGAAAAGTCACCTCAGCGCAAGACCTGATGCATCAATTGTATTGTACAGAAGGCCATTATCTCTTCAGAGAACCGGAGGCACTCACTGTCTCTAGAAATTAACAATTATTATTGCTTACTAACATTTGCTGCGTCATCACATGAAATTTTGATATTATCAGCAGTACATCAATTATTATTGTTGACGAGTTTATGTGCGGTCATATAAGTAAACCATTACTTGTTTTTGTAAATGTTAAAAAGGCATATTTTCTATGGAGATTATATTATTTCAACTGATTATTTGATGAAACAGCAACTGTTCTCTCACCGGTAATATGATTATCAAGCGGTTTTCCAGATATGTGATGAAATATATTACAATCGACTGTATAGAATGCTGTAGACAAATAATCATCAGTAACAAATGTCTAATAAAATACATATTATTATAATAAATTCATCGATGATACAGTCCTAATAGCAAATGGTATTTGGGGCCTGCAATCAATATAGGCAGCGCTGCGAGGTCTGGGTTAGTTAGGGTTAGATGGGATAGAGGAGAAAAAAGCTTTGGAGGTTTCTTACACACGTTGGGACTTTGGGCATATGTTTACAATTTAGTAAATTTTGGAATGGATAGCTATACCATATGCAAAAAAGGCACCCTTTCTTGACGACCCTTTGTTTAGTGAAGGAAAAATCGGATGATTTTTAGAATCGAATATCTTGCATTCGAATACTTTTGAGAATCGAATGATTATTCGAATACAAAGAATCGAATTATTTGGCTTAGTCGCGATATCCCAAATGTTTCAATTAGCGATTCAACCTCTCGGGATTTCGAGTGACTTCGAAGTCTCGTTCTCGACTTCAAATTTACAAATTGTCTTATTCTGGATTGTTTGATCTTGAACTCCTCATTCTTGATACATTTAAGCATTAGAGCAAAATCTTTTACAAAGATTAGCGAAAACATCTACGATTAAAAAATAAAATATTGGTTAAAAGTTGTTTTGTTTAGATATTATGTAAAAGTTTATTAAATATTTACTAAAATCATCACTTTTTAATAATTGAATTTATCTTCTGCATATTGCAAAAATACGTATGTCATACCTGCCGACTACCGCATTTAAAATTAATAGTGTGTTTACTACAGAAGAAAAATATTCAACAATTAAAAAACTACCACAGTAATTAAACTACTCTATTTTATACTTTTTATAGTATAGCGTTTTCGATTATTGTTCACGATAATACAACCCGTTATTATTTGTTGCTCAGACGGCAGACCAGCATAATCGAACAAGTTATATTATAATCGCATTTGACGCGAGTTGTGCCGATTCATTTTTCATTTCGATTCAACCAGCATTCGAGGGACGATTAATTCGTTGTTATCGCATTCGAATATTTCTGGTATTCGAATTCTTAGTTGAGAATCGAATGCATTCGAATGCAACCCAGAATCGAATACTTCGATTATTTGTATTCAAATAGTCCCTTCACCCTATTAGAGAGCTTCTGCTCCTTTCGGGCAATTTGTCAACATATTTGGGTGATACCTCCAGTAAGGCTAGTATGTACTCCTGGAGATTTCGAACTTTCACAAAAGTAACATTTATAAAAATATATGACCTACACTGTTGGTGTTTTATGCAAGGGTGTTTCGTACAATGGGAGTTTCTGTCAGTGACTCTGGTATCCCCGCAGGGCGTACACCCCGATCTCCTCTAAACCACGTGCAGCAACACTCCAGATTCCTAGTAGGAATTGACTCTTCACTGTATGGCCCACCCCATGCACTTTACCAATCGACCCGATCTTTCGACCACCAAAGCGAAACCGGAAGTGAAAGCGGTACCCATGCTAACTTGAAGCGTTCTGTGCTGGCGCTCATTCGCAAAAAGTGTGAGGTGTCAATCAAATCTATCAGCTGGGTTCCATGGCAATGTATAATCACTAAAAACTGTCCAATCAATTAACCAAAATAACCCAGACTTGTAAGTGATCACCCCAGGTTTTTGACCCTTGACTAAAAACGCACAACTGATGTTGTTCATATTTGAGGGTCAAGGCATCTGGTGAAGAACGCAGAGTGAAATTAGAGCTTGTTCGAACTTTTACACCAAATCCTCGGGTTTCAATAAATACTCTAAAATAATGGCATATATATGAAGCCATAACCATCGGATTTTTAAAAGAAAATACCTGAAAACGCTCCATTTATAAAGTAGGTACAGCTTTTTTGCTTAGGAGAAAATTGAAGAATAGATATTTTTATAAAAATTAAGATACACTAAGGCACAAAAGGGTTAAGAGGGATTAAGGACACCTGAAATGTCGTAGGTGGCGCCCTCTGCATGAAACAGCAAAACTGTGAAAAGAACCTCACCTCACAAACAAAAATAAAATTGTATCTTTGCTATCCTGTTCCTAAATTACCATTAATTTTTATATATGACTAAGTATGTGGTTAGATCGTAATACATTGCCTCTTAGTTATGACACATCCTATCAAATAAAATTGATTTGGGATTGGTTAAAAATAAAAGGACTTAGTTGGTGTTTTGCGTTAATGCATATAACCGAAAAAATTTTAGAAATAATCACATGATTTAATCACACTATCAATCACATCTACCCTCCAAACTAGTTTACGGTAAAGTCGACAAACCTGCCTTCAGGTTTAATCTTTTGATTATATTAGCATGTATATTTTCCCTAACTGTCCATACCAAAATATCGTCGGATTAGAAGAGTGGTACTCCAAAGGACATGTGGCTTAGTCTATTCAATTTGATAAACAAGGGTGGTAAATGTTGTTTATAATTTATGTTACCATAACCCTCAAACAAGGAAAATCGACAGTATAAAGCACATCTGTAAAGATCGTAAATATATTCGAAATACCACCATTACCTAAACGGAAATGGAATTTTCTTTATACGTGCGACATGTTAAACCTACGTAACCAAACTTAACCGCAAATCGTATTTTACGACCATCCTTAAAGCTTAAGTCTATCATTTTCGAGACAATGTTTCTTTGCGAACGTTACTCTGTCTGTCTATAGCCTTCCATGTTTAAAACCAGTTCACTTGGTTGAGTATAATCTGATTGTCGCAGTTGAAACAGAGAGAGCTAGAGATTTTTTCCTATAGATTATTTGGTTTCTGCAGACATGCAAATAACTGGGGACTTGTTAACAACATAATCCCTTTAGTAGTTTGCTAGCCATTCTCTTGAAATTAAGTACCCTATTGTCTTAAACTGAATATATGGCGAATTGTAGGTATACCCACATGCTGGTTTATCTACAGGGTGGGTGGAACAATCGCACATTATATACTGCTGAAATTTATTTCGTTAAATAAATTGAGTTATCTGAGACGGCTGTCTCAAATTTCTGGTTTCGATTAAACAGTGCAAACAATGGAGTTGGTTTTAAATAACGTCTTATTTGCTACGTGTTCTGGTTCTGATTTTTTTTCACGTTATGCTTGCAACAGCGTTTTACTTATAGATAAGATATGCAGGCGATAGGTATATTAAAATAATGGTGATGGATTCGGGCAAAGCAATTTGAAGATATAAATATGTTTTTAAATAAAACTGCAGCATAGCTGCTGTTATGTTCTATTGAGAAACAACTAGTTTATTGTTCAAATCAATCAGAGTCGGCTTCTGCTTCGGAAGGATGCTCAATCTCACATGAAGTGATTTCATGAATTCATTCCTCAATGAATTAATCATGAAGTTACTTCACGAAGGAAATTTGTAAAATACCAAATTCACATGAAATCTGGCGTGAAGTTCTTCGCGAATTTATTCACATAAATAGAACATGTTCTATTGTATGTGAGTTTAGTAGTGCCAATCACAAAAATTAAAATAATGTGAGGTTATAAATTATATTTGTGTTGAGGAGCAGATATCAACCATTTGTTTGCATTTTTTAAATACCACATTGATTAAATTTAAGTATTTGAAATAATGATTTGTTAAAAATTGTTTTATGTTGGTGGCTGGCACTGATGAACTGCCAAAACATTCGTGAAGTTTTTGGCCCACGTAAAGCAAATGCTAATTCATGAAGAAATTGACGAATAAATTCGTGAACTAATTCAGGAATAAATTGCCCCGTGTAAAACTAGCCTAAGGAAAGATAGTAAAGCATATGCGATATTTCGGTAGTAAGTTTTAGGAATTTGCAAAACAGTTCTAATTTTCAAGTACAGTTAGGGCTTATTTTGAGCCGCACTTACTAGGAAGGGTACAATTGGGCTCTGGATGACCGGAGGGTTTGAACTTGATGCCAGTAAGCGTTTGCCGTTTAGGTACTACGAACTGAACCAAGTTGTCTGTTACTCCGTTTGCTAGCTCTTTGATACTAAAGTGTGTTCAATGTTTACAGAATGTTTTTAAAACATGTTTAGATAATAAGCATAATATTATCTTTCAAGGTCAAATAAAATGTTCAAACTTTAGACTGAGTGATAGTTTTTGTAATAGAATAATTATTAGTTCACACATGCCCCGCCTCTACTAGCATTGGCCCCCAATGCTCAAAAATATCTTTTATAATAAAAAGTCCAAAACTTATCGCTAATGAGTGTAAAAAGAAAGAAAAATACCTGCAATGATTAAAGATTTTTATTGAATGCCAATAACCTCTTTTAAACTGCAAAGATTCAAAACTCATGAGTGCACTAAAAAGGAGAGAACCTCCCTCATTAACGAGTGATCCTCAATGCTCATTCCAATCATATAACAAATTATAATTCATATTTTGAAAGGTTGGCCCTACGTTTTTGACTTCATCCGGATTGAGTATATTGATCCTTGGTGAACACCCTTGCTTATCAAGGAATAGTGGTGCAGTGTCCTTCCTCGGTCCAGGACGCTTATTTAGTTTCTTGAATTGCTTGGGTGTCCTGTGTCTTTTTTTTATGTAGGACTTCCTTAGTTTGGGTTAGATACTTGGTTAAAATCATAGTGGTACTAAAAACAATTTGGAAACATTTTTAATGCCAGCATTTTTCTTGGCCTACTTTATTTTTCGATTTTTCTTTTTGGTAGTAGTTACAGTTTTATGAATGATAGCTATGGATCCGCCCTGGTGTAAGTAAAAATTTTATACTCCCAGTGCGGCTTTTTTCTAGTATTCCTATTATTTTTTTCGTTTATATATAGCAGGACGTCTTTAACCTGCCTTCCATAAAGAGACCCGGTACGTATTTCCGGAGGTCCCGCTGATAAGCTATCGTTTCAGGTGTATGTTATAGACTTTTATTTCTTGAAGAATTTATCGTTTGTAATTCACTACTTTCGAGTGATTAGAAACCAACCCTGGTAGCCTGAGATCCCTGCTGGCCAACGGCTTGTGTTCGATGGTGTGCTTGCCGGGCGCACGTGGTGGAGGCGACCGTTCTGACCTCCGTACAATGGACCATTGACTCGTTAAGGAGATAAGCTTGTTCCAGATAGACCCCTGATCCAGTTAAAAATAATATTTTTCATAAATTTTAGCCGTCTTTTTTTATAGCCGTGGGGACCCACGAGATTGTTTTCTGTACCAGTTTTCTTTGAGATTGTTTAGAAAGCAGAACAATTTGCCTTCTTGACATTTTCGGTGGAGTTAGTAGCTATTGTTGTCTAATTAAATCCGTGACCGAATGTCAGGTAGAAAATACGGTCTATGTTCTAAGAGTCAATCCGGCACGCCATCAGAGCTCCTCTCCCTACCTCATAGCAGTACAACTAACTTCGCAGCATCAAAGAGAGTGAGGAGATCTTCATCGGCATCTCAATAATAAACTTAGAATAAATTTAAAAAAATTATTTCTCGACAAACACATCTCAATTAAACCATCAAGTGAACATCCACAAATCCTTAAAATTAATTAATAACATTGCAAATTGCTGCGTCGTTAATACACTTTAATAATGTATTTGAAGGGCACTTAATATTATCTATGTGTCGTGCATGGCTTGGCTACCATATAAAACCCGAAGTGTGAGCACACATTCCTAAAGTTCAAGCTCCTACTTCACAGGTACAGTAAGTATCCTAATTCGGATCTTCATAATCGTTTATTGCACGAACAAAAACATTGATTGGTGATGTCTGGAGAACTGCACTTTTGCCTGTATTAATCCTGGTTCGAAGTCTTGAGCTTGAAAAATATATCCGTTATTATTTTGTCACGCTACAGTGTTCTGTATGTAGACAGGAGATAACTTGACATGGTAAGTCTAAAATATTTTTGTTTGGAGATACTCTAGCATTAACCCAATCTAACCCAAGGGCCACCACCAGTTGCATTTTCGACAATTTTTAACCTTCTTTTGATGAACACATCTCAGACACATTCACCATTAACGCGGGCGTGCCTCAAGGTGCAATACTATCACCAACTCTATTCCTAATCTATATTAATGGCCTGCTGACCGAAGTGAATAATCCTGTTTACAGTTTTGCAGACGACGGTACCCATGGCTCCCAATTTAGATCAGAAAAACCATTACCAGCGTCTGAGACTTATCGTCGCAGACAGGGGCAGATTACACCAATTAATCAAGACCTGGAGAAAGTTCAAACTTGGGGCGACAGAAATTTGGTCCAGTTCAATGCAGCAAAGACCCAAGCAGCCACGTTTACCAAGAAGGCCAATACGGCGGTTCTTGACATCATTATGGCAGGATCGACCATTCCTTCATCCTCGTTAATCGGACTACTGGGTGTCTCGGTCAATAGCAATATGTCCTGGCATGACCACGTTGCCAACATCGCAAAATCAGCGTCCCAGAAGCTTGGTGCGCTATTTCGCAACAAAAAACTGTATACACCGCAGCAGTTGCTCTTGCTCTACAAAGCGCAAATAAGACCGTGCTTAGAATATTGCTCACACATCTAGGGTGCTGCACCAAAGCACACCCTAAAGCTGCTGGATTTCATTCAGAAGAGAGCTGTGCGTCTCGTCGGCGACCCGGAGTTGACCCGGAATCTGGATAGTCTGGAACACCGCAGACATGTGCCAGCCCCTGGCAATGCCTGTCAGACAGTCACGACAGGCGGCAAGAGCGCACCAGTTCGTCGTACAACTGGAAACCCTAGAACATCGCTTTACAAGAACTCTTTTGTCTGGCGTACTGCATCACTGTGGAACTCACTCCCAGGACATCTGTTTCCCCCTAATTACAACCTACAATTATTCAAGAATCACGTCAATCAACATCTTCGCACACACACCGCTCGTCTAGCGCCATAGGATCTCCCTTTATTGTGTGTGCCACTGCTATAAATAAATGTCCCACAAAAAATTAAAAATTGTTTTTTATGGCCATTTCTGAATTCCACAATCCACCTTTTTTTCGTAATCTGTCGGGAATAATTTGCCTTTTCGAAGGTAAACTATCCTCTGTCTCGGAAAAGGAAAGGTGTTATTTCGACATTCAGGATAAGGTTTTCAAGAAAATCCACGACATCCCGATAACCCCCATCTGCTATATATATATCCCCATCTCTTATCCACTCTCTAATACTGCAAATATCGTTTTCCAAAATCGTTGCATCAATATTTCGTGTACCAGAACAGAAGGAACCGTGCACATTAACAATAAAATCATCCGAAGTTACAGTCAACTTAGCATTAAAAGAGATGAAGGAGATTGCTTTTATACTCGCAAATTTGGAGCTTTTAATTAAGTACAGTCCGCTTTTGCTTCTTCTGGTAATAGCTCATACAGCTTTCTTGCAAAACTCGTTCTCACTCTATGAACTGCTGCTGATCTCGCACGTCTCCGCCTTGGAAGCCAATATGTGCTAGTACAAGAAGGTCGATCTAAAGTTGCTCTGGAATGATTAAAGACAGACTTACAGCTTCCCTTGAGAAATGATTCATTATTATTTTAATGTCCAGTAAACCTTTTGTTAATTTCATAAATACGCTAATAATAAATTTTGGATGGTACTCGATTTTAACATTAAAGCTATTGAAAAGTTCTCTAGAGTGCTGCTGAATTCCTCCTTAAAACGTTCTTCGTCACCATACCCATTATTTACAATTTTTTTTAAAGGTCATGAACTATTCACTATCCTCTTCTTCTGGTAATAATACTTTCACGTGCTGAAATTGAACTGCTTCTTTGCCTGTTAAATGATTTTCGCACTTTAGTCTCGAGTTATATATATTTTTTTGTAGTTCCGGAAACAGTATTTCTAAAACTAGGTTATGCGTAGGTATAAATTTCGATTTCAATGCCCTACTCGTGGTTTTCACAGAGAAATTCAAGACTTTCTCTCCTTCAACGCCTTGGGTATATTACCCCAAGCTGAAGACCATGTTCAGCATTAAAAATAATATCAATATCAGCAAATTTCACAACTTAATTGCCCGGCTGAAAAGAAGAAATGAAGGATATAAGCCAAAAGAAGCCAAGAAACTAACAGGGGACCAGGTTGGCTAATTTTTGCTCCAGACAGTTTTTAATGAAAAAGTTAGTTTTTATTTTTGGAGTCCCAGTAGGCGGTAGAAGTAAGGAGTTGCTTCAGTTGACGGTGGACGATGTAATTTGTAATATCAATAACAAGATGGATAGGATTTTTATTGTTAAAAATTTGGGTAAAAATATTGTCAATTTTACTGAAATCTGTCAGAAATATATGGCTTTAAGAGCAACAATCAATGTAGTACGCGGTAAAAATATATTTGGAAAACTATTCCAAAAGGTAGCACCACTACTAGATCTAGCCAATTCATCATTATACACTGGACATTATAATCATTGAAAGTCTGCCTCTTTATTAGCCGACCCTGATGCTTCTGTGGATGTTTTAAAAAGGAAGGGTGGTTGAGTTAGATTGGACTTAATCAGCAGCCGTCGTCGAGGGGTAGGTTGAAAATTAAATAAATAACAAATCAACTGTTGCCAACAAAATTTTTGGGCATAGTGGCGTAAAATCATCCCAAATTGCTGAACTTTCAGAAAACACTTTCAGGCGAACTTTTGAGCAAGTCTCTGGAGCTGTCCCATAGTTCTACATCTTGGAGTTGGTTCATCATGCAGTATAGTAGTGATGAAACAAATCAACAAGCAACAAACTTTCATGAAAATCGAGAATGTGCCTCTTATAATATTATATGTCATAAATTCCTATAATCCTTACTATTATCTAACGAGAACAATATGTTTCAGCACATAAGAATTTGAATACTATAGAGCTAAATTAAAATTCTCGCTCGGCAGTCTCTCGTCATTGCCCTGTTTAGAATTTTTAAGGCCCCACGGGAGTCTAGTATCGTGCCTTTGTAATTCGCCATCCAAAGCCGCTTCGAACGATACGAATTTCCGTTAATTACGGAAAAACTTCCATTGTCACGCGATTTCAATTGATGGCGCTTTCTTACAAGATTCCTTTGGCGGGAGCAATAGAGGGGCGCGTATATCCTTGTCAGGCACCCCGTGACGCTAAACAATGCCTCCACCCTTAATTTATCACGCTGTGGGACTATTTCCTTCCTCACAATCGAAGTCCCTTTAGATTGAACTCTAAGATACTCCCTGTCATCGCCTTTCTTCTATTTCTTGCCACAAATTATCGGCTAGTCACTGTTTATGGCAAAGCGCTGTCCAATAAAAATTTCCCACTTTTGCAATTTCGAAATAAGGTCAGCGTGATATCGGGCACTTTCATTGTAAGGCCTATTTCTTTAATTATTATTTTCCTTGATAATAACAGCAGCCGTAAACTTTTCTGATTCTAGTATGTACCATCGAACAAAAAGTATAACACTGTGGTTTTCTAATTAAATCTGCTTAATAATAGACTAAATACTAAATAATAGTGCAATGTCACTCGTTCTAATATACCTATTTAAATTTTGCATTATATAAAAAATCCGGGCGTTTAAGAAGTTGGTGCATTTTTTTTCAATTTGTTATGTCGCCATTCGCTGAAACAAAATATCAAACCTTTTTCTAACTGTCGATGTCGCCCCAAAGAGGGCGCAGAGTATTGTCTTCGAACTTTTTTGAATTTTTTTTAAATATCTCACGTCGTTCCGGGAAAATTATCTATTTTCTGGAAAACTGCAATTTGTACGGCACATTGAGACATTCAATTGCTTTTAGATAGCAATTCTGCTCTAACTTTTACGACAGGCAGCGAAATTAGATTCATGCTAATGTGCTTGTGCATATTCATTTAATCTCGAAATGGCGCTATACAAGATATTTCAAATTCGAGGCGTGCTATCAGATTAAACAAATCGTGAAAAAAAATAAAGACAGACTCTCACGTAATATTATTATCTTGTATAGAATATTTGTAGGTTTTTTTAATGTTACGACCTATATGCCGTGACGCCACGCCTTGGTTGGCGTGCAGGTTATATAGCTCAGATTTCGGATAGATCTACGACATGTGAGAATAGATGATAAAGAAAGGACTTTAGTCGAAAATAATAACAACGTCTATTGGTCAGTAACTTAATGAGAAAACAATAACAATATCTATTGGTAAGAAATTTAATGAGCTTACACTATACCCGATTACTAAGGTGAGCATGGGCTTTCGATTGAGGTATATTTTTGAATTGTTTATAGGTCTTTGGTCATTATTCTTTTCTTAAGAGTTGCTTGCTCATCATGGGAGACTTCAATGCGAAAATAGGGAGAAATTGTTTTGAGGATATCATTGGTCCGTATGGCTTAGGAAATCGAAACGAAAGAGGTGATCGCCTATTGCAGTTCTGTCAAGAAGAGGACCTCAGAATAACTAACACCTGGTTCTGCCTGCCACCACGCAGGTTATACACCTGGAAATCCCCGGCTGATAAGCCAAACAATATAGTCCGTAATCAAATAGATTTTGTCCTGATAAATAAACGCTTTGGATCATCTGTTACAAAAGTCTGTACCTACCCAGGAGCAGATGTTCCCACTGACCACGCCCTGCTCTTAGTATCGCTCAGATGCAAGTTAGCCATAAAACAAAAGAGCAAAAAACAATGACAAATTGATTTTAGAAAGCTTAAAGATGAGAACATTAAGGCAACTGTTAGGGCCGAAATAAACAGGAAAATTCATGAAATGTCAAATGACGAAATAAATCGAGATATAAATCATGTTTGGGGACAAATGAAAGGGGCAATGCTTAGTGCACTTTAGGATTCAAAAAAGTGCGAAAAAAGCAGATGTGGATGACCAACGAAATATTGCATATGATGGAGGAACGTAGACAGTACAAAAATTTAAACGTAGATAGATATAGCGAACTACAGCGATTAATAAGATCAGAAATCAGAAAGGCAAAAAACTGTTGCATGAGAAAGGAATGCAAAGAGATTGAACGACTGCAGGATTTACATGATGATTACAATTTACGTAAAAAGTTAAAAGAGGCAGCTGGTGTGATCCGCCCTAAACACCCGTCTACACTAATAAATAATCTAGGTCAAATTGTAACTGATACTTCTAAGAAGATAACGATGTGGGAAACATACATCAGTGAACTCTTTGCAGGCGAAAGACCACAATATAGTGAACATATGGGAGAAAATTTTACAGGCTCAAGAATAATGAGAGAAGAGATAGAAAAGGCGATACAAACATCCAAAGATAACAAAGCCCTTGGACAGGATGAACTACCAGCAGAATTAGTCAAGCTTCTCGGTGAATCAAGCATATGTGCACTAGAAAAACTGTTCAGTAAGATATATGATACAGGTATCTTCTATCCATCAGAATGGCTAAAATCTACCTTCGTCCCATTACCAAAAAAAGTCAACGCAAAGAAATGCAACGACCATAGACTCATCAGTCTTATGAGCCATACATTAAAAATATTTCTAAAAATTTTGCAGAACAGACTTGCTGCGAAATGTGAAAATGTTCTGAGTGAATCACAGTTTGGCTTCAGGAAGGGGTTAGGTGGAAGGAAGGCATTGGTGGCTGTACATGTATTGGTGCAAAATTGTTTTGACCAGCACAAAGATGTCGCTCTGTGTTTTATAGACTATCAAAAAGCCTTTGATAATGTACAACACGACAAACTAATCGAAATTTTAAAAGGTATGGGATTAGACCAGAAAGATATTCGCTGCATAGAGAGTTTGTACTGAAACCAAACGGCTAAAGTTAAAGTCGATGGCAGGCTGACCAATGATATCGAAATCTGTAGCACTTGGGGAGATAGATGGGTATAAAGGTGAATGGAATTTGGATCCACAATATCAGATATGCGGACCATGCAGTTCTCCTCGCGGATAGCATACCAGATTTGCAAGCTATGGTTAAAAGAGTGAACGCATACAGTAAGAATATGGGCTTGAATATGAATATGGACAAAACGAAATTTATGGTAGTGACTAGAAACCCA
Source organism: Pissodes strobi (assembly GCA_016904865.1). Lineage (NCBI taxonomy): Eukaryota > Metazoa > Arthropoda > Insecta > Coleoptera > Curculionidae > Pissodes > Pissodes strobi. Next base: position 220,404 of record MU182738.1, read on the forward strand.
CATATATTTGTCAACAGCATGTTAACCATTGACGAGGCACCCATTGAACGAGTAAACACTGTAAACAGGTTCAAATATCTTGGAACTTGGCTCCATGAGCACTGGGAGTCTGGAAAGGAGATAAAGTGCCGGATAGAGGCCGCTCGCACGGCATTCTCAAATTACCGTTCAATATTGACTAATAAAGAGTTTAACTTAGTGTTAAGATTTGCCATTATTTTGTAAATGTCATAAATATATTTTGAATGGGTACATCTAAGACCTGCAGAGCCCTAATGCACATCTGTTTTACATTACGGCACCAGACCCTTAACTGTTATGGGTACAGTTATTTGTCTCTCTTAGATAAACTGATTTATAGATAGCCTATAGATAGCAATATAAGTTACTCCGTATTGTAAGATGTAATTTTAGGGTCCTTCAGTCTTGTCTAAGCATCGCAACGAAGCAGTTTGTCGCTTCGTATTTTTTCTATGTTTTTCATTTTTACTTTTAAATAAAGATATACATTTTGGTTCAATCTCAATTGAAGCTTTTTATTTTCTGCTAATAAAACTTCAATACTTAAATCTTCGAATTCTATTTGTCAAGTGCTATGTGTGATCAGTGCTACTGTATGGCGTGAAATCATGGACCCTGAAGGTCGAAGCCATGAACAGACTGGAGGCTTTTGAGATGTGGCTGTATCGTCGCATACTCAAAATCCCATGGACCGATCGAGTCACAAACGAAGAAGTTTTTGCACAGAGTGCACGGAGAATACGAGCTACTATTGACAATTTAAAAAATAAAGACCTTATATCTTGGACACATTATGCGCCATGAAAAATACCAGAGGCTGCAATTAATAATCGAGGGCAGAGTAGAGGGTAGAAGAGGCGTTGGCCGGAAGAGGATGTCATGGTTGCGCAATATAAGACAATGGACGGGTTTGCGCAATGTCGGTGAACTAATTCACACAGCTACAGACAGGGAGAAAATGAGAAATGTGATCGCGAACTTTCGGTAATGGATATGCATAAGCAGAAGAAACAGAGTTGCTTTGGGTTTTATTTATGGTTGGTTTTGTCTTAAGTAAACTCAGAGTTTACACTGCACTCCAACTACTTGTCAGATCCTACTTTGAAAATTACCTTTCCGGGAATATTGACAAATTTATCTTAGATTCGACTTTTACTAACCCCCAAGTCCACGCACATGTGAGCTGCAAAACTCAGGTTTGGGTAGGAAATATTATTGCGGGTTAGGACCCCACGTACATGTGTACTGCAGGGAAATGGTTTATGTGTGAAAGAAAGTCTGCCGAACTGATGGTTCGCTACCGTATTTATATAATAAAATGTGCTGATCGTTGCACGTTTAAGGTTAATATTCACTTGCGTTGACGGCTCGGATCAGAAGGTGGAATCCAGATGGCTTTCGATTTTGGAGACAGTTCATAATTAGTACGAACATATTTAAGAAATTTTGTATACTAAAAATGAAGATGACAGAATGTACTCAATTGATAGATAATTATTCGGGCTTTTAACAGAATTCTTAAAACCGTTTAAAGGAATCACCGATTTACTGGAGCAAAATAAAAAGCCTACTTTTCAAAACATGTTACTAGGTTTTTATAGTTTAGAAGAACGTTTATCTTCTTTTCCTGGAGGCGATAGTTTTCTCGCAAAATTCGTAAGTGCTAAAAGATTTCCTAGACAAGGAAATTTTTAATTTAAATGGATCATAAAATTGCTACTTTTTATGTCTAAAATATCAACAACTTAGGATGATAAAATTTGAAGGAAAACAGGAATGTATTCAAAAAGTCAAAGATCTTAGTCCAAAATACTCCAAGTATCAATTGAAGAAGATATTTTCGCGATACGGATATGGATCGAAACATAGAAAATGCAAGCAATACAAAAACAAGTAGATTTTCTCATTAGGAAGATATTACTCTTACCACGGAAACCACTCTAAATTTCACTACTGCTGAAGGGGAATAGAAAAATATATACTGCATCCAGTTAACAATGCAGTTGATGGACACATCTCAGACACATTCACCATTAACGGTGGGGGCGCAATACTTTCACCAACTCTGTCCCTCATCTATATTAATGACCTGCTGACCGAAACGAATAATCCTGTCTACAATTTTGCAGATGACAGTACCCTTTTCTCCCACTTTAGATAAGAAAAACCTTTACCAGCGACTAAGACTTCACACCGCAAACAGGAGCAGATTACAGCAATTAATAAAGACCTGGAGAAAGTTCAAACTTGGGGCGATAAAAATTTGGTCCAGTTAAACGCAGCAAATACCCAAGCAGCCACGTGTACCAAGAGGGCCAATACGGGAGGCTCTGACATCATTATGGAAGAATCGACCATTCCTTCTTCCTCGTGAATTGGACTACTGGGTGTCTCGGTCAACCGCAGTATGTCCTGGCATGACCACGTTGCTAACATCGCAAAATCAGCCTGTCAGAAGCTTGGTGCGCTATTTCACAACAAAGAACTGTATACACCGCAGCAGTTGCTCTGGCTCAACAAAGCTCAAATAAGACCGTGCTTAGAATATTGCTCACACATATGGGGTGCCGCACCAAAGCACACCCTAAAGCTGCTGGATTCCATTCAGAAGAGAGCTGTGTGTCTCGGCGGCGACCCGGAGTTGACCCGGAATCTGGATAGTCTGGAACACCGCAGACATGTGGCCGAGATGTCCCAGTTTTACAGATACTTTCACGGCAGATGTTCCCAGGATTTAGCCCGCCTCATCCCGCCTCTGGAAACGCCTGTGAGACAGTCACGACAGACGGCAAGAGCGCACCAGTTCGTCGTACAACTGGAAACACCTAGAACATCGCTTTACAAGAACTCCTTTATCTGGGTTAGTTTGGGTTAGTTTGGCACTGCATCACTATGGAGCTCACTCCCAGGACATCTGTTTCCCCCTAATTAAAACCTACAACTGTTCAAGAACCGTGTCAGTCAACATCTTGGCGCACACACCGCTCATCGAGCGCCATAGGATCTCCTTTTAGTGTATGTGCCACTGCCATAAAAAAATTAAGGCGAAAACCCTTTGAAAATTTAGTCCCGAGATTTGCCATATTGGCAAAAACTACCTAAGTAACCATTTAAAAATTTATTTTGAAATCTGATCTTCATCTTCAAACTACATACACACGTATTTTTATATATCTTCAATCTACATTGGCTACGATCTTTCAGGTATACCAGCCACTAATACCAGTTCAGATAGGAATTTTAGTATAGCCATATGTCTATGAAGAACGAAGAACAAACTCATTACCCCAGAATGTCAACGAATTTTTACTTTACATAATAATATATTAAATTGTTCTTTTCTAGTCCCTTGTACTCAGAGTTTTAATTTTGAGTTGTTTTCATATTAACATATTATCCATTTTTTATTTTAATAACAGAAGGTCTTTCAAAATGTATTCTTTTGTACTCCAGTTTTTATTTTGTGTTGTTTTTTATACTAATATATTTTATCTGGTTTAATAATAGGCGGATTTTGTCGTTTACTCTCTAAAGAAAATTTAGACATATTATCATGGTAACCACCATCATTTCAGAACCAATGACTGAATGGTATAAGGAATAAACAAATACCAGGGATTTAACCTAATCTGGTATACGCGAAAATCCATCTAGTGTATTATTTCGGATTGGCTGGGCCGGGCCGGGCCGGGCAGAACAAATTTTAGTCGGTTTCCCGGGCCGGGGCTATAAAACTTCGGGCCCGAGCCTAATAATTTCGACCAATACAAGTCTCTACTTAAAGGTATGCTCTCGATCAGGTTTCTCATCAATATTTGGGATGTGGCTTAGCATTCGCTAATTCATTCAAATTAAGAAATAAATGACCTTTCTGATTTAAATATAATTTTAGTTAACTTCATACGTGTTCCATTGGGTTAATGTCTGGCGATTTAGCAGGCAATCTCATTTCTTATGTTGTCTTCTCTTGGCAAGTTGGTAACAATTGCCGCCCGATGTAGGCGAGCATTATCGTCAACTACGATTAAATCGTCGTCAAAATCTTTTGCGAAGGGGACATCATCTCATTTATATACCTAATGCTACGTCTCTCTGCACTTATGCTTTCTCTAATCAATACTACTAGTTCCGTTCTTCTGTTTCTCATAATTCCAACCTAGATTTTCACACCACCTCCTCCAAATGCTACTCTCGCGCCCATGTGCTTCTCCCTGTATATTTCTTCCCTTCCTCTCTGCGCCAATATTCGCTAATCAAAAATAATTATGTTAAACTGTGACTCATCAGCAAACATGCACCTATTCCAATGGGATAACTTACAATTTTGGTTGGGGATAGCATGCATGCTTTTAACCCGTTTGATTTCTTATTTGGTGGAAATTTAGTGTTCGTCTTCTATTCATGACGAGGCTTATAAGGTTACACCACGTCTGGTAGTGGCTCGAGGGCGCCCACCACCACGATATTAGTTTACTTCTCTAGTCTCTTCAGAGTGTTGAACTGTTCGCATTATACTCCTTGGAGTGATACTGAGGAATTCTGCTATGACTTCCTGTTTATATTTCACTGTGATAAAATGAATATATGTTTTTCAATATCGATAGGAGAATATTTCTTGCCCTTCAGATTGTTTAAACCACAAAGCCTTAGTTACTTTTTAACTGGCAAATGTCATGTTAAATGATAATTACAGATATGCAATGCAAGCTGCCTGGAGGCAAAGAAAAGATGACGCACGATACATTTAATGAGATTTCGCTCAAATTTTCATGAGATGTCTGCGTCCGTGGAATAAATAATGAAATGTAAAGCTCTGCATGTTTGCTAGTTATTGTTTTAATAGCCGTTCAGCTTTTTAACGATTCAGTTAAGTTAGGATTATTGCGTGAGATTCTGTGTTTACTTTGTCCATGGTCTCTGGGATCTAATACCCCTGCCTGTCCATAGTCACATCTAACTAAATCTCTCTCGCCTCAGAAAATACATAATTATATTTCAAATTACACGGTCTGAAAATTGATGCAAAAAATTCGTATGGGACGTTTCAACTGTTGACTAGCTTACTTAAAATAGGCGAAGAATAAGCTTCAAAACCGACTATAGCATACCCATCAAAAGAAACCGAATTAAACCTACTGCCACATTCAGGGATTTATCAGTGTCTCACTTCTGATTTATTGGATAAATCACGTCGTACAGGTGACTGGCATACTGATCTAATTTGTAGTAAGAGATGAACGAGAAAAATGCTTTTTGTGGGAGTTTAATAAAAGTCTTATATTGCTTTATAGAGCAAAACATATTTGTAGGTTCGGAAATCGAGAAATGCCCTACAAAAAAAATTGATTCAATTTAAAAGATCATACGTGGAAATAATTTGCTAAATGTTATTTAAGATTCCAGGTCACTAAAGGAATTTTTTGTGACATTTGTAGAAAGAAAGAAGAGTATATATTATGTTACTTTAGCTTGTCACGACACGACATAATTTGAAGATATTGTCCTATATTATTGAGTATTCATGTTTGTGACATGAATTATTTCGCCTTAAGGTCGCTTCGCCAGGCCCCAGGGTGCTAATTTAGTGACCCTAAAGCAGCTGAAAAACCTAAGAGAACTTGAAGGGCTTGATGTTTCGAGAAGAATATACCCCCGTTGTCAAAAACAAGAAATCTTAAAGTGAAAATGATCAGTAAATGCAATTTTAAGGTCAAGGATAGTAAAAGAGTAAAAAGCTAAATAATAGTTAAAGCTCGTATACAGCTTTGCCAAATTGTTCTTTACGGCCTAAAGAAAAACATAGCAAGAAATATGAAAAGTTGATAGAATTTCTGAGAATATATGTTAATTAGTTAACAGCCATCAAAATTACACTACTAAACTAAAATATAATTATTAAATCTTCACGACAAACAAGAAATATTTAAATAAATCCCATTATCCTTCGGGATTTGAGGTGCCACGAGCCAAATGCATTTTTAAAATTTATTACTCCATTTCCTCATTGTAAATTGGTTGGTGGTCATTAGTCACTCCTCTCATAAGCGACAGAAATTTAGTTGCTCCGCATCAATCATGCGTTTAAGATGTTATCAGTGTCAGTGGGCTTAAATCCAATATACTTGCTCTTGGAAGGAACGTATTTATTATCAGTCTTAAATAAGTTTAAATTATTCTCGCGTGTTGGGTTAAGAACGTATGGCAATGTCATACATACATGAGATGTGTGCTCAAGTATGGGATGGAAAACTGGATCTGAAAAATTCTTCTACCTTGTTTTTTTGTTTGTATTTTATTATTGATTGTGTTGAATAATTATATTTATTCTATTCCCATTTTGTTAGTAACTCTGGTTTTGCAAAAAAAAACGTATTTCTTGCACCTCAGTTGTTAGAAGCCGCAAATGTTCCATTTGAAGAATTTTGCTATGAGACGCTAAAAATATCCTTATGAGAAAAGTTATACTAGACACACAACGATTTGGCCAATTAGCATTAAATGTCCCTTTCTCTCTTTGACTCGCATAAAGCATAGAGGTGTGTCGACAACATATATCTTCTACTAGTACGTGATGGTCAATAAACCACCAAGAAGTTATGGAGCATAAGAATTTCTATATGCTATTGTTTGTTTTATGGAGTGCAATAACAAAGATTTATTTCATATCGTAAAGACATTTTAATCGCTTCCTTAAAATTCACTTATCGCAATATATTATATTTTATATTGTCCCTAAGTAGCTGGCAAATAAAACCAAATAATGGTAGTTTTACTATATTTATAAAAGAAATGTTAATATTTATAGAATGTTCATTTTAAAATTCCATTAATTCCAGGCAACACTTTGGACGTCTATCCAATAATAAATCCAATCCTCTTTACCTTAGAGCTTAAGCAACTTTTGCACTACCAGTATTATTTTGCTTTTGAAATTACTTGCGTTTATCTTCAGAAAATACTGATAAATTTTTCGGTAATTGATTATTATTGTCTCTTTGCTCATACCTATGTTACAAAATGTTTACGGTTAAGCTTGCTATTAATTTGGTAATGAAGATAGTGAACTTGAACTTGAAAGAGGGAGCAATTTGACGCATCTACGAGGCAATTTGCCACTACGCCATCGTCCAGGCTTAGCTAAAGCTGCGGGGACTGTCGTAGATAAGCTACACCTTTGCTGGATCGGTAGCCCTATTCGGTTGAAACCCTAATTTAGCGAGTATATACTGCTGGAGACTCATAAATGGACCCACGTGAATGGAGATTTTTTTCTGGCTATGGCACATATGACGCTTACTAGGACGTCCGATTCTTCCTCGGGGAGGTAAAATGGTCACCAAACGATTTATCATGCGTCATCCAATATGGCGACCAAAGAGCCGTTACCCGAGGCGTGTTGACTTAACCCAGAGCGAAGGGGAAGTGATGAAGAAACCGAAAAGTGATATTTTCGTTCTAAATAAATTCCGCCATGTCTCAAAGGTACACTATTACCCATTGACTTCCTCTATTTGAAATATAGAGGAGCCATAACATGATTCTGGTGCCGCATATTCACCATCAAGTAGTAAATCAGAAACCCATCAAGGTAACCCCGAACATAAAGAAACATTTAATCCAGGAAATCATGTCAGGAGAAGCGCAAAGCAAAAGCAAAAAGATTAGGGGGAAATGTTTTGTAATTGGTTTAAATGTTTCGTTGTCTTTAGGGTTACTTTGGTTATTTTCTGACTTGATGGTGCCCCCCTAATCTATTAGATTTGGGTTACTTTGGTAATTTTCTGACTTGATGGTGCCCCCCTAATCTATTAGATTAGAGTGTCACCATCAAGTCAGAAAATCACCAAAGTAACCACAAAGACAACGAAATATTTAAACCAATAAAACATGTCAGACGAAGAACAAAACAAAAGCATATTGTTTATTTTGATGACGTCGATCTAAAAACACGCAATACCACTGATTCATTAATACCAGCTACTTTATATAGTGGCTCAATTGACATAAAGAATGAGGAAGACTGGCTCGAAGTTACTATGATTTTTACCATTCCCTAAAATGTAGAGATGATCCATCTGATTATGGTTTTATTGTGTGTGAAGAAGATCAATATCAAAATATACTTAAGCATTTTTTCTGTTTTTTAAATTTGTGTTAATAACTTTGTTAGATACAGATGTAATTTAATAAAAATCTAAATTTACCAGCGGTATTTGTCTTTAGCCTAATATTTTTTAAATAAAATTCTTACAGAAAAACGGCCTGAGTCACATTTTTTGATATCTTAATTCTTTGGAACAAGTATCTAGGTTTATACTGATTTAAATTTTAATATTATAATGATTTTGTAATAAAATAAATCAAAATGATATTTTAATTAGAAAAAAGTGTAGTGCTGGCTTCGGAACCACACAAACAGCAGTGCTTGAGTGTCTTCTGTCACCTCTCCAAATAGTACACTGGAGAGACAGGCCAGATGGGCTACGTATAGATTGACACAGGCGGTGATTAGCAATCCGTAGACGATAATCATGGTGCCCAACAGGCTGAAAAACGTAAATGAGCGGGACAGTATGTTAGGTCTACCATCAGATGTTATGCCTACCAAAACTAACTGTTACCATGCCTATAACGTCTTTCTAGCGGAGAAGAACGAATTGGCATGAAACATTGAATATCTGAGAATAACAGAGAATAGTTCAAGACCAATGATGGTACAGGAGCCGCTGCATTGAATAAATATGGTAAGGTTTAGCTTAAATGTCCCCTAGGCAAACATGCAACCATTTTTAGGCCGAACTTCAAGCCATTGAAATGACTGCACAGTGGCTCATCGATACAAACTAAAAAGGCAAGTCAATCAAAATATTCTCGAATAGTCAGGCGGCTTTAAAAACTCTTCAATCTTGCCGTTGGTTATACAAGGCCGTATGGAACTGCCAGGAACTACTTACCAAACTAGGCAGAGAAAATAAACTTACACTGATCTGGATACCAGGACATTTAAGGCAGCGAAACAGCTGATGCTCTTGCGAAGCAGGCGGCCGCAACGACCTTCATAGGAACAGAACCAGTACTGGGAATAACTTACAAAACAGCTAAAAAAGCCCTCTCCAGGTGGACACAACAGAAATTTCTAGACAAATGGAGACAATTATTGGGCCTAACTCATTCAAAGATAACAGTGAATCTGCCATCAGAAGTGAGAACTAAACAACTTTTTCAACTTGTCCGAAAGCAGGTACAGGCTGTCGTTCACTGGCCATTGTCATCTAAGAAGCTACATGAACAAGATAGGACTATCCGAAGAAACGGAATGCCGCTTGTGCTTGGAAGACGAAGAAACAATGGAGCGTGTTGTATGCCACTGTCCAGCAATGGAAAGAACCAGACAAACAGTATTTGGAAATTCTGAAATTACACTTGCAGATTTGAAAATCATTCACCCCAGAAAGCTAATCGACTTCATAAAAATAATCGAGCCTCTGGCATAGTGGAAACCACAGGTGTGAGCCACAATAGACCAAGGGGTGGCAGTGGATGGCCTCATCTGGGCCCATTCACGTGTACGAATATGAATACGAAACGAAAAAAAGCAGGCATGCATTTTGGAATATTTTGTTTCGCCAAAATACCCCGAATTTATATTTTTGGCTTAAATCATTCACTGATAGCATCAAATATAGTTTGAAGTATAAGTAGATTTGAACAGTACCGATGTGCGTATTTAAAATTATTAAAATTAATTAATTATGAAAAGGCGAACAAATGCTAACAATTAGTTCGTCTCCACGCTGATTATAAACAAGGCGCCATTTAAAGCCATGCAAATAACTCACTTGTTAACAACTTCATCTTTCAATTGTTGAAATTAAGCTGGGCATTGTCTTTGCATTCGTGAAGGAAGCTAGCAATGTTAATATACCTACACAACCCATTCTTGTCTCATTAGTGGGGTGGGATAAATATAAGTCATATACAAATGGGAAATGTGAGTCCTTTATATCATGCTTATTTGCTTTCAAACTCCCACTTGAAGATGGTAATGTGTGATAAAGATATGTGCATCCATTTGTCATCACGATTTTCTGCTTCATTTGCAGGCATCAGTATTTAGTAACGATAATTATGCTTTTAAAATTTAATGGCATAACAGATTATGGGTCTTTGTAGTTGGATGGGGTAAGGAATGGCTTTTGACAGTAAATTTATAACTTCCTTATATTTTTCATAAATATTAATACAAAGAAGTAGAATTATTTGGATTTGAAAAACGGAATTAATACAAAATTAATGCATTATCGAAATGACAAAAGTTTGATCCAATAGACTAGCTTTAGATTAGTAGACTGATAAGTATCATATACGTATAAAAGAAGGATACTGCGCATGCATCAACTTGACCACTTCCGGTCCGGGTCCCGACACCTGACCACACCTAGATGATGTTGCCAGCCTTGATCATGTTCATTTTCGCTAGGGAATTGCTATTAATCAAATCGTCAGTGCATCAGTTTTAAGCATTAGGGAGATTTTAAGTCCTATAATTTTTGACTGCCCTTAAACCTTATACGAAATGCTAATCATGTGCAATTTTGGAGAAATAAGAGATTACGTAGTTATTACTTGTGAGTTTTTAAACTCACTAATTTAGAAATTGGTGAGTGTTCGTGAATAAAATTAACACCTCAATAATTATCTGCCAAAGTTTGGTGTCTTTATAGTAAAGTGATGTCTGGTTATGCTCCAAAGATGTTCGTAAATAACTTCCAATGTCTCAGGATTTTCAAATGAATGAGTCTGTGACATTTTGTCTTTTCTTAACAACTTTAAGACTTAAAACATAGAATAGAAGGAACCAACAAAAATAAATAAATGTCAAAATGTAAGGAGGAGTACAAAGCGAAACGAAAGACATGAAAGGAAGAAAGTAAACAGGGAAATGTCAAGGACGGGTGAAGTCGATGATGCCAAATTAAGCACTTTTCACTCAAAGGCAAAATACAATTAAGCTCGAAAATGCATTCTGCAGAAACAACCATGCCTATTAATTTGATAATTTAACGATAACTTTTTTAAAAAGATGTAAATATGCCAAATTTCGCAATGTTACTAAAGTTCGTTTCAATATTACAGAAACATCCGAAAAGGCAAGAGAGGTCTAATTTTTCAATTTTTCAACCTTGCTTCGGCTATTACATAGGCGTAGTACTTGCTTTTCGTTTTATAGATGGTATATAACTTAAGAGAAGTATATCAGCGGTTAGTAATCTTCTGGTGCGAAGTGAAACAGTTTGTTCGGGAAAATGACCAATGTCTCTGGTTTTGTTACTGTGAAAAGTTAGTAAAGGTACTTTGTCTATTAATGAAAAAGTTATTACTCCTAACGTCTACAATATCCTTAAACACCAAAACACAACAACCGTTGAAATATGTGAGGAAAAGTCTTATTCACATCACCAAGGATAAACACCATAAGCTTGCTGGACATCAACATGTCTTGGCGTAATCACGTCACCAAAATCGCCAAGGCAGCAGCACAAAAGCTAGGAGCACTCTATAGAGCAAAGAAGTTGTGTACACTTCATCAGCTCTTACTGCTCTATAAGGCCCAAATAAGACCTTCTCTGGAATACTGTTCCCATGTGTGGAGCTCGACATCCAAACACTTGCTCAATATATTGGACTCCATACATAGACGATCAGTTCGTCTTGTTGATGACCCAGATTGGACTAAAGACCTTGATAGACTTGAACATGGAAGAAAAGTGGCCAATCTATATCTTTACTATCGATACAACTACGGAATGTGTTCGAACGAGCTAGCACTTATGATTCCGCCCAGAGTTATGTCGAAAAGAAACCCGTCAGTAACAAGCTGCTCATCAACATACGATTCAGTTGCGAACACCTAGGATTTCGCCGTTACGGGACTTATCTGGAGAACTGCCTTGATTTGGAATGGACTTCTGAGTAACTTCTTTCCTGGAAACTACAACCCTGCAGTGCTTCAAGTCCAGCGTCCACCATCGTCTCCGCACACGCACCGCTCGTTGAGTGGCATAGGATTCTCCTTTTGTGTGTGCCGAACATAAAAAAGGAAGATATTTACTTCAGAAATAAAAAATTCTAATGCATGTAAATTGCGAAGATATGTTCTCTGGAAATATTTTAGGAAATTTTAGGAATATTCGCAATATTTGGAAATATTTGAAATGTTTATTCGAAACAAAGAAACTTAGAAACTAAACTTTTAAAACAAATTAGTATACCCAGATATAATAAATGTATTCAAACCATTAAAAGAAGAACAAAAACATGTCTCAAACTAACAGGCATGAATTAAAAAAATAATTCGGCAATCAAGTCACACATAAATCGAGCAAGATCCGCAAGAGGCATATCTTCATCGCTCCCATCATTATCAGTGGGGATAGACGACATGGTCTCTAGAATATTTGGTTATTTTTGCTCAGGTTCATTTTCATAATTTATCTCATTATCATCCGCAATGTCATCAGCATTAATAGTATCGTACCGCCAATTAACTTCCTCCATAACGCAACTTTCTGTATTATTGACGAAAATGTTGGCATTTTTTTTAATAAGTTTTCGTTGTGAAACTCGAAGAATGGTTTAGGTGCTCTGTGATCGGTAAGCCTGTTCCCTTTTTTTCAGTGGCTGCTGGAGAAGCTGGCATCATCAAAATGCGTGAGGCTATTTTTGAGAATGGGATAAACGAGAACGGGATAGTGGACTACTTTTCCATATAAATTCTTTGTTAAACAAATTATCGCTTTTACGACAGTAATCAGGGTTATCTTCAATCTCATCAATAATACCTTGCCCTCTTACCTGACCTTACTAAAGGCAATTTAACATTCATCAAGCTCAGCTCCTTGCCAGGTATTACACAATATTATTTTAAACAAGCGTTAAAATGAGCACTTAAGGTTGGTAATGTTTTTTCAATCGCATTTGAATGATCGAAGGCAACATGTGGTAGTGAGAGGATATACCTCAGATAACGTTGAGGCTTCTTCTGATATCCCGCAGGGCTTTAATCTGGGCCCCTTGCCTTTCGTGTTATTTATAAATAGTTTAATAGAGAAGGTAGAAGATTGTAGTGGCTTAATGTTTGCTGATGACTTAAAACTATATTCTGTTATCAAGACTGTCAGTTGCTTCAGGATGACTTGGACCAACTTGTGGAGTAGTCAATATTGATAAGTTTTATATTCTCACATGCATTATAAGATCCTTTACACAAATAGTGCACTATATAAAAATCGGCCTTTCCTATTGGTCGATCCGCATGGCCCTCAAGAAAAGGAAACTAACCAGGTGCTAACCCAAACTAACCCAAGACATACCCAAAATCAAGAAAAAAACTGTTTAAAAACATAATCTTAAAAAAAAATAAAAAATAGCAACGGGGTTTGAACCTCGACCGTCTAGGTGAGACCTAGCTGTATAAACCTCTACACCACGAGAGCTCTTGACAGAAATCGATTGCATCACGCAGACCTATCGTAATACGAGATGGATCGACCAATAGGAGAGGTCGATTTTTACATAGTGCACTATTTGTGTAAAGGATCTTTAAATGCTTCTCACATTCACCAGAAAGAAAAGTATATTAAAATTGAATTATCACACGAATACAAATTTACTAACGCGAGTGAAGGAAATGAGGGATCGTGGAGTCTTATTTGACCTCCAGCTCAGCTTAGGGCTATGTATTAGCCATTTTGAACAGGGCATGTAGTAGATATGGTTTTGTTGCTAGAAATTGTAGGAATTTTGTAGATGTACAATGCAATTGACAGCTCTATGCTTCATATGTTATGAGTATTCTGGAGTATAGCATTGAGAGAGTGGAATTCAAGTTTTTAAGATATCTGTCCTATAGGCAAACAGAAATTTACCGTATAAATATTTCCAAGTCTGAACTTATGGAAAAGTATAATTTGCCCAAATTGGAAAAATGTAGAAATGTTTTCTCTCTTAAATTTTTGTGCAAGCTTTTGCATGATAATATCGATGATGCTGCATTACTATCAAAAATTAAGTTTTAAATACCGTCATATAGAATAAGATATGTCTTGACATTTTACTTGAATCTGCCAATACAGATAACTTTTTTAATGCACCCCTCAATGTTATGTGCAGCTTGTACAGTGAGAAGCAGACAAAATGTGATATATTTCGTATAAATCTGAAGCAGTTTAAATCTACTATTTTCCTGATGTTTAGCGTATTATTCTTCTTTTTTGTTCTTATTTGTATATACATAATTTATCTGTAATAATTATTGTCTCTTTAAATAAGTTTAAGCTTCCTGCTCTGTAATACGGGCTTGCTGAATCTATTGAGTTTGTATTAAATAAATAATGTATAGGTTTAATGACAAATTAATTTGTTTTGTCAATTAGCTATGATCTTGCAGATTATTCTTTTTCGTTAAATGGAAACAATATACAAAACTTGTCCCGGATCACCTTTTTGAATATCCATGTCATCACTAGAAGGTTTGATGGTTGTGTTGATGGTTTTGGTAACGAGTGCAACGACACTAACGACGTCGTCGATCCAGAATATATTGAATGCCATTATATCTTGTTGAGTATTTTTGTACTGGCAAATATTTTAACCATTAGAAACGCAACACTTTCAAACAACGTCGTTTGTTTCTCCATTTTAAAACAAAAGCCAACAAATTGCAAATGATAAATATATATTAGATGACACTTTTTCTGAACCATGGATGGGGAGAAGAAAATACATTAAGTGGCCTGCACGTTCCCCAGATATATTACTGCTGGACTTTTTCCTATTGGGACATTTAAAGACACAAATTTATGTAACATAGCCTGAATCATCAGATGATTTTCAACCACGTATCATTAACACGAATTCAACCAAATTACACCTGTAATATTACAATATAGAGAGATACCATTCTCTGTCTGTCTCTGGTGCTGCATGGAGGTTGGTGGTGGACATTTTCAACATTTAATAGACTAAAATCTTTGCTAGATACTTGACCTCTTTCGAATTTTTTGGCGTTTTTTTCCTGTAAACTATTCATCCAAATTTGAAAAATTGGGCTCCGGCCGTTGAAAAGATATTTTAACGCCCTTTAAAATGATATATCACTCGACGCCACTCTCCATTTGAAAATTCAAAGCTGAGTCACTCCCGGTTATGGGTTGGAGCTAAAGGGTTAAAAATGCCAAAACATGTGCCTCTAAAAAACGACGGGTCATGATGGGTTTGACTAGACTCTACACCCTCAAATAAATATTGACAAAATATATTACTTTATTAATGGGTACGTTTTTTAACAAAATATTTCTTTTGTTTCAGGTAAGCAAGTACCTATTCTGTGGAAGTAACTAAGGAAACCTGCCAGCAAGTAGGTATTATTGTCTGTGTAGTAATTAGGGTTAATAAGCAGAGCGTTAATTTAATTATTCTGACAACTGCATTATAAGTTGCTGCAACATAATAGATTTAAATTTGTCATTGCCAGACCAATATATTTTTAGAAGCCCAGATATTAAGTCTTTCGTATACATCTGACATGAAATGAATTATGTGTAGATAAGCAGACCGAGTGGCACCATCCTAGAATATTAAAATGCATAAAAGAAAATGGATTTAGTGGTTGGTTTGTCTGTGAAGTGTATAGTATGCATGACTGCATGATGCAGTCTATTGCAAACGTCTGGATCGTGTGAAATGTATGGTGCTAGCTATCACCCCACTGAAATAATAGTAATATTGCTGCCAAGCCTCCCAATATATAGTTGACAGAAACACATATATACTAACACAGTACATAGAAATAATTTTAAATATGGTTACAAGTTTAAGAACTATAAGAGAGCACACAAACTTGCCATGAAACAAAGTACGCAAATCTTTGGTAAAACTGCACTAAAAACTTTTCTACGTCTCCCTTAAATTCATCGCTGTTTTAAACCCTTGTCTGGTCTGAACTTTATCTGTAAAAATTATTGATTTGAATTTGCTTGTGCTTTCAACATATCGGCCACCAATTGAAATAACGTATTTTATAACAGTTTGCGCTACATGACAATATACATTGGCTCAAATTTCAGCTTGTGATCATAAGCTCAGTAAACTTCTACTCCCTAGTTTGTTAATATTCAGGTAACATTTTAAAAAATTTAAAAACTTGTTTTTTTTTAGATATATTAGATAATTGAGCTTTCATCTGCATACACAAAAAATCGTTATTGCACCATTAACAAAAATTGTTGACATATCTGGAATAATTATCATTAGGGTCAGCACAATATGCTTCTATTTCTCAGAGAGAGATTCTTTGAAATCAACTCTTTAGATTCTTTCAATTTTAGGTCAATCCAATCACTTTCTTGATTCCAGCTTTCACGTTAGCATTTCATGAAATACATAATCAAATGTTTAATAAACCATATTATATTCAACCCCATCTCATAAATATATCTGGTTTTGCAGGGAAATTGCATGGGCAGTCTGCATAAGGGGCATCAACACAAATCTTAACTCGGTCCACCAGCACCTAACATCAAAAAAGCCTCATATTTGAGCTCTATCAGAAACAAAAGAAGAATCAAGAGCTACACATGTCCACTTGAATACACCCGGATATAACATTTACTCCCTATTGCGACATAACTCTGGCTCAGCTGTTTTTATACGAGACGATGTATGACTACTGTCAACTAGAAGAAACATACGAACCTAACGACTTCGATGTCATGTGGTTCAAATCAAGTACAGATCCAGCAACCAAGTTCATTTGTTGCTTGTATAGATCACCAGCGAATACCGGCTTTTCCCAGATCTTGGCAATCAAATTGATTTTCTGCAAATAAACTATCCAACGGCAGAAATTGTCATAGCAGGAGACTTCAACGTACATAACTTCGATTGGTTGAAACACTCCAACAAAAACGACGAGAGGCCAAGACTGAGCGTCAAAAAGACTTTGCTAGCCTCCAGGATCTATTCTTAACCACTTATCCTGACCTCTACACCGTAACTGTCTAACCTCATCATACCACAAACTTATCTCCGCAACCTGTGAACTTGCTATCAAAAAACAGAAGTCACACGTACCCCTAGAGGTTTGACACTACAGATCTGCAAATTGGCGTGATCTCCACGAATTTAATCTTTCTTTTCCTTGGAAAGATGTCTGTTTTAGGAATCAAAACACCTCTGAATCTGCTGATGAGGTAACTCCAGTTATCCTAGATGGTATGGAAGCTTTCGTTTCCTCTCCTATGAAACGTATCTCAAATAATAAACCATGGGTTACAAAAAACTGTTCAAGAGCGTTCAATGCAAAAAGTGCCGCCTACCGCAAATGGCGCCGAGTTCAGACAGCCGAAAATCGAAATATATTCATCATGGCTAGACACCAGTGTAAGCAGACCATTGACATGAGCAAGGAGCGACGTAACGATCAGAAAATAAACAAGCTTCTTTCCAACTATCGTAATGGGTCAAGATCCTTTTATTTAGTTGCCAAAGCTGTCAATCAGGGTTTCTCAGAGACGTCAATCTCACCACTGACCAAAGAAGATGGCTCAATAGCGGAAAAAGCCAAAAAAAAAAGAGAACATTCTTGCCGTAAATGTTTGCATCACATTTACCTTAGATCCTCAAGAAAAGACTCTCCCAACTATTCCGAGAATGAATTCCTCAATGCCAGGCCATTCAGTGAAACGAATATTCAAAAGCCCAGAAACTAGCTGCTGAACTGACAGCTCCACTATGCATGCTTTCCTTCTAGCTGGAAATGCGCTCAGTTGCAACCAATTCTGAAAAAAGGTAAAAACGATTCCAAATTGCTGCCGTCCAATTGCCTCAGTTCCCATCATGTTCCAAGTCATGGAAAAACTGATCAACGAACAGCTGTTAAAATATCTCAAATCGACAGGCAATCATAAACGATTGTCAGTATTAATTGAAGAGTAGTGGCTGTGTGCATGTATGAATCATACTAAATGAAACACTTTGTATTCCATGCAAAATTTAATTCAAAAAGGACTTCCTATAAAAGCATAGCAGAGCGCTTTCGGCCTAAGCCATCATCAGTGTTACCTAAAAAGTAAGTAGAAGAACCACCCATTAGCGGAAATAAGTGGCTGTTGTAAGATCTTTAGGAAGAAAATGATAAAATTGACAATGTTATATCAGGATTCTGAGAGTGTTGAAAATTTGAAAGGCATTAAAATAGGTATGTAAGTTGAGAATGGTGCTTTTTTTGTGATTTTTTGTGTGAATTTTTAGAGACAAAGGAAAATGGTAGAGGTTCTTTCACTTACTTGTCATTGGACCTGAAGAGCATATCAACGAAGAGAAAACAAACAACACCAACAAACAACGGTCAAATCACAATTAAAAAGTTAAAAGTCACATTTTAAAAAGTAACATAATTAAAGGACAATGCCTAAACCACGCTTTTCGTGGAACGACAAAATGTGTCGTTGAAGTTGACAGTCTTGACAAGCAGACTCTGAAGACGCAGGAAGTGAACCGCAAAATTAGCGGTAAATTTAAATCTTGAAACTAAATTTTAAATTAATACAGATAGTTATTCTGGATACAAATGAAGTACCTAACTTTAAAAAGTAAGTCTGGAGAACAGACTGGCTGACACTAAGCTAGATGAGGCCAAAATATGTGATGAATGTTATATAAAATAATTTTAGAGCATAAACGATGACCTAAGAAGTTATTGTATTAAAAAGAGAGAAAGTGCTTACTTGAATGAATAATAGTATATTCGAAAGGAAAAACTAAAGTCAAAACATTTTTTTTAAAAAATAGCTGCATTAAGTGTAGACAACAGCCTGACCAAATCTACGAGACTGCCCCCCCCCCCCCCCCCCCCCCCCCCCCCCCCGCCCAAACTCTTATTTGACAATTGAAAATAAAAGTTTTGTTAGGGGTATTTATAATCAGCGCAGTAGATATGGGCAAGACTAACCCCACCCAAAATATGAGCTGTGAAGAGATAAAATAAATCAGATACTCTTGGTGGATAGCTGATTAAAGAAAATGAAAGAAAGAAAGCACTCAAAGAGTAAGATTTATATATGTGAACACAAAAGAACTTTAGTTACGAAGTCTCTTGTGCAAAGGAATGTATGATCTATTTAGATTAACCTGAGTATTATTCAGGCAATGGTTGTTCTGAAGCAGCTCGCTGTTGATCTCGATATCCTCCAAAAAGTCCAGTCTGTTGAAATTTTTTGATGAAATGCTATGTAAAATTTTTGAGTTGGAATGAGGGCTAAAACTATGGTTATAATTTCGTAAATGTTCTCCAAAAGAAGAGTTATTCCTATTTAAATGTTCACTGATGTGGACTCTTAATGGCCTGCAAGTTCTGCCAATATAGGTGCTCTCACAAGAATTGCGCGACATGTTT
Source organism: Pissodes strobi (assembly GCA_016904865.1). NCBI lineage: Eukaryota > Metazoa > Arthropoda > Insecta > Coleoptera > Curculionidae > Pissodes > Pissodes strobi. Next base: position 239,881 of record MU182738.1, read on the forward strand.
ATCTTTCGTATTGGTTAGAAATGTTTGTAATTGATTCTTATTTTTGAACGAAATAAAAGAATTACTGACAAATTGGCGAATCGTTTTAGAAATATTTGAATGTTAAAAAAAGGAATCGAGAAGTATTTTTTAGATGTATTGTCCAACAAGCCGTGAGAGAGTTCCCTTCGCAATTTCTTGAGTTTAGTTTTAGGGATCAGATTATCAACAAGACTGGAGTCAAAGTGGTTATTAAAGTCGATCTGTTTGATTATGTTCACTTCATTGTTGTATTCCCTATTAGACAGAGGTACATTGAGTAGCCTATTGACGTAGCAATTGAAAGCTGCAATTCTGTGCTACCAAGGGTGGTGGGATAAATATAAGAAATAGTATGATCAGTCTGGGTAGGTTTCCTGTAAATAGCAAAATCAAGGCCATCCAAACTACGAACAGTAATGTCCAGAAAATTGAGTTTTTTATTAGACTCGAGTTCAATCGTATACTTGATGTTTGGATGAGTGATATTTAACTTATCCAAAAGAGCATTGGCTCCCTGAACTTCACGGTTTAGAAAACAAAGACAATCATCCACATAACGGAACCCATAAAGAATTTCACGATTGTCAGGAGTGACTATGTGTAGATTTTCTAATTTATTCATAAAGACATCTGCCAAAAAAGGTGAAAGACAGCTGCCCATTGCTACGCCATCAGGTTGTTTATAATATTTATCGTTATATTGGAAAAAAATCTTGAGACAAACAAAGGTTAAGGAGATATAATATATTAATTTTTTGTTCATCGTTAACGTTACATGAAGTTAGAAGGTCACCAACAAGCTGTACTGCCACTGCTTTTGGCACCGTAGTGAAAAGGTTGGACACATCAAACGAGGCCATAATATAATTATGTGGAAGTGTTAAATTCTTAAGTTTATTAATTAAAGAGATTAAATTACTTACCGAATATGTAGGAGTAAACTTGGTGATATCCTTAATTAAGTTGTATGTAAACTGCGCTAGGAAATAAACAGGTGTGTTGGTGAAACTTACCACAAGTCTGATAGGTGTGTCTATTTTATGGATCTTTGGTAGACCATATAACCTCGGTATCGTAGGATTGCTATAAATTAGATTTTTTCAAGCTTTATTTTCTTCAAAATACACCTCAAAGTGCTTGATGAATCTCGTGACTTTCCTTATGAAGCTGTTAAAAGGGTTGTTAGGTAAAAGAGAAAAACTATTGTAGAATAAGAATGTCTCAACTTTAGAGGTGTAATCTGTCTTTCTGAGAACAACCAAACAGTTGCCCTTATCTGCTTCAGAAATAATAAGATTTTCATTTTTAATTTTTAACTTGAGTTTTTTTTAACGTTTTGAAGTAAACATTAGAAGTACGAGTATTAAATTGTGGTAGGTTTTTTTTTGGTGTTGTAAAGAATATTCTGAAAATCATTGCGGATGCTCTTTTTGATGTTGGAATCATTAGAGATTTGTTCGACCAAGACATCAAGCTCAACCGCGAACTGCAAAACATCGCCCTCAGAAAGCGAGAGTTTCAAACAATGTTTAAGTCCTAAATTTAAAAGCTCAAGTTCATCCGAGTCAAAAACTGTATCGGTCAAATTCTTAACTCTTTCATGAAATTTAAAATTTGAGAATCTCTTAGAGGCAGAGTTCAGTCTTCTGTATCCTTCAGCCAAATCTGCCATACTGCAGCTTAAATTAAGTGAGGAGTAGTGGCTGTGTGCTTGTATGAATCATACTAAATGAAACACTTTGTATTCCATGCAAAATTTAATCCAAAAAGGACTTCCTATAAAAGCATAACAGAGCGCTTTCGG
>MU182738.1:246705-258112 GCA_016904865.1 Pissodes strobi
CTAAAGTGAAAACCGGATAATTTGCCTGTATTTAACTTTCTCTGTTCGGCGTAATCAAGTACCGTAATTTAGGTAAGTTGTAAAAAAATTATCCGGAAATAATTTCCCGATGTCAATAACGAAGACCATTTCGCACCTAGTTTGTAACTTTATCGATAATTAACACGTTTGTTCGTGTTGTGCCTTTTTTTGTATATTTTTAAAACGATTATTGTTTACTATATTGCAGGAAGAGTTGCAATAATTTTTATATGTTTAAAACAAGAAAATGTTACTGCTTAATCGACAACAAGCAAGGAATGCTAATCGAAGGTGTTTTGTGAAAAGGCTGATTTTTCGAATTCCAGTAGGAAATGAAGTGATATCATTGGCAATCCTAGGTCATGTTGAGTGTAATGTAACTCAAAATTTATAAGGTGTAAATCGAGCCTATATTCAATAAATACAAATTTTATTTTTACAAAATTCACCTGTTTCACAAAACTTTTTAAGATTAAATTGAACCGTATACGATTATTTACCAAATATGAGCACAATCTGTATAAATCAAGCCTTATTAATTATTTAGTATCTTTTTTTGACAGTAATTTATTTGTAAACAAATATTACTGAAACAATTTCCAATAATGAGTTCCTAGTGTGGTATTTAAACAAGTATCAAAAATGCAGTTGGTTTATTAACAAATGCATCTGACCTGCACGTTACTGATAACCTTATTCATGTAGGCAATCGTTTTTGAATTATTAAGTATTTAGAAATAAACATCACAATACTTCCTTCAGTCCATATGATTTATTGAATTAATTAGATTTAAAATTCTTGAATTGGTGTCGAGACTCACTTAAAAGAATGCATTATTAATATATTATGTTAATATGATAATAGGTGGTAAAGAATCAGGGTGGTTTCCGAGAGCGGGCATATCAGGAGGTTTGTTGTCGATGAAGAAAGGTTCTTTTGTTAGGTATAAAAACTGATTAGACATGAAGTATTGGTGCATGATCGATAGATCTTTAGGCCCAAGAAGAACACCCCAGCTATTTTCGGCAACTGGGAAAAACATATGCTTTGCTTGAAGAGAGAAAAACGAAGGAAAAACTTTTAAAAAGTTTTGAAAAAACAAATCAACACTCCTGAAGATCGATAATCGACTATATAATAATGAGATGGAATGGTACGAAGTGTCCTTCTGAATGGAATCCACCAGCTTTAGGGTATGCTTAGGTGTGGCACTTCAGATGTGTAAGCAATACTCTAAGCACGGTCTTATTTGCGCTTAGTAGAGCAAGAGCAGCTGCTGCGGTGTATATAGTTTTTTGTTGCGAAATAGCGCACCAAGCTTCTGCGAGGCTGATTGTGATATTACCAACGTGATAATGCCAGGACATACTGCTATTAACCAAGACACCCAGTAAGTAGTCCGATTAACGAGGATGACGGTATGGTCGATCCAGCCCGCCGTATTGGCTTTCTTGATAAACGGGGCTGTTTGGGTTTTTGCTGCATTGAACTGGACCAAATTCCTATCACCCCAGGTTCGATCTTTCTCCAGATGTTGATTAATGGTTGTTATCCGATCCTGCTTGCGGTGACAAGTCTCAGTTGCTGGTAAAGGTTTTTCTGATCTAAATTGGGAAACAAGGGTACTGTCATCTGCAAAACTGTAAACAGGATTATTGGTTTCGATCTGCAGGTCATTAATATAGATGAGGAACAAAGTTGGTGAAAGTATTGCGCCTTGAGGCACTCCCACATTAATGATGAATGTGTCTGAGATGTATCCGTCAACTGCAATGTGCAGAGATCGGTTCTTAAGGAAACTGGCAAGCCAGCTGCATAGAGACTTTTGCAAGTTGAATATCTGAAAAAATCCGAGAAATCACCCGGCTTGAGGTAGATACAGAAAAGTTCTTTTGTCAGATATAAAAACAGATTAAACGTGAAGTATTTGTGTATGACTGATAGATCTTTAGGCCCATGAAGAACAGCACAGCTATCTTCGGAGACTAAAAAATATATACTTTGCGTCTCCTGTGGCAAAGTATCAACAAAAGATTACCTTAACGTCCGATAATATTATCAAAACACTTGAAACAATCAACAAACGCTTCATAAAATTCCCCAAATTGACCAAAGTTCATGGTTACAAAAGCACCATCTTGGGAACATACGCGGTCGAGAACTATTCACTGTTATGTTAAACTCTGAGGTATTGAATCACAAGGTATCTAATCTAACTTGAAAATGTGAATAATCGAGCAGAGAAGAAACAAAGATAAAATTGTAGATGAGTTTTGAGAAAAACAAACCAACACACTAGAAAATCGACTATATAATAATGAGATGGAAAAGTACGACGTAGAGGGCCAAGGTGTGGGACCGACCACCATCTGATAAAAAGGAAAATACGAAAGAACCAAAACCTTGACAAAATATTGTCAAAAAATTAGCAATATAACCAGGAGTTAGAAATTAGCAAAGTAAACAAGGACTACGAGAAAAATGTAGAGACAGCAGCTCGGGGATGAGTAAGATTGAAAGGGAAATTGACTGAAAGAATACAAATTTTAACAGCTTTAAGTTGCAAAATGTCGTCGACAGAGAGACGAATGAATAATGTAATGCATATACCTACCCTAGACTCTTAAATTAGACCTACTACGAATAAAGTAAAGTATGCATGTATGCAGTTGAAAAATAGAAATGCGGCAGAAGTTTAACACATCTTAATAGAACTGATTGGGTACTAGAACCTACAAACTATACAATAATTTAACAAAGGCTCTAAATTACCTAAAATATCATATATTTTCACAGCCGTTTAAAAGAAAATAAGGAGAACTGTGATATTAATACTAGGTTAATACTTATGTGAAAAAAATCCGAAACACAAAATAAAGATCATCATTCGATCATCTGTTCAGCATTACACAACTCATAGAAATAGCATTAGCATTAAACCAAGATATCAATCCATTTTATGTTTCCCATTGACAACCTTTTTGGAAACTCTCAAAAAATCAAATGCTGCATCTCGACAAAGAAAAAATCAAGGTTGGCGGTAAGCTCACATAAAGTTTCAATGTTACGAAACCATTATAGAACTAAGAGAGGGATTGCTTGTCCTAAACCCAATTTAAAATTATACTACCAACTTTTCGACCGCGTTATTATTGGAATTCAGGCACCGAAAAAGATACGTAGGGCGGAAAGTTATCACTTATTGCGGAGTAAATTTTTTCTCTTGCAGAAGTCTGCCAGAAATGTTGTCATATCTGTTTTCTAAGAAATGTAATTAACAATGTTCACTATTGCTTTATTGAGAGTGGGAAAATATTATTTTTCTTTTATATGTCGCATTCATTAGGTGTGACCCCTACGGATCATGGACTATTTCTTCAGTTTCAAATAATCTTAAGCGAGTACGCCATACTACGTTCTCTCGCGCTGCATCTCCTCTTAGATCAGAACGGAGAGAATTTGGCATAGTCAATGGCATAAGGATGGGTGGATATCCTGAGCATAATGGGAGAGATTAGTAAATTCCTTACTTTCTCCGTTAATTTACCTGGCTAGTTGTATGAAAGAATCCTTCCTAGTATAAGAAGATATCCCTTTCTTTCAATATGTTGCTCTAATTGAAAGATCTGTAAATTTTATTTCTGTGGGGTTCTGAAAAGAGCTATAATGTTATCAGATAAAGGCAATTAACTATTAACCATTTCAAATATCATCCCTTGCCTGAGAATGTGATTAACTTTAAAAAGTAAAGAACATACAAAAAAAAACACTAAAAAAACGAAAGGACTTCTCCTGGTCCAAATACACATGTCTTCAAGATGCACAATATAAAAAACTCACATCGTCCCCGCTTTTAAATCAGTTTCATGTTTATAAATAAATAATAAATTGTCAAACGACTTCCAATTTATGACTAAATCAATCCTTTGCCCAATTCCATGAAGATCGTCCATCCAACTCCTCATACAATTAATTAAAATTTTCTGAAATTCAGAACCAACCCTAAAGGTCAACTGTCCCATATAGAACAAAAAAATTTCATGCATATAGCGTGATTTTCAAGCTTAAAAATGTAATCAAACGACCTACGAAATTTAGCTTTAGTTCCAACGAACTTCTTAAATTCCTTTTTAGAATGTTACATTGTTTTATATTCTCTTTCACTACTCCTGGGACTACCCTATTCTTATACACAAAAAAGCAAAAACTTTTTCAGTAGTTGCTGCTCTCCATGATAGCTCATCTAAGCTTTTGTCATTTTTACTAGAATCCAAAGTGTATTAACTTCAATAAATTATCATCAATCGGTTTTCTGGATGGCGTTGGATCTAATACTCTATCATTATTCAATAATACAATGCACCTATAACCATCCCCAAGGCATCATTTGGAACTATAATATTTTTATCTACCCAAAATAGATTAGTCTTGAAAACCTTCCTTTATACCTAGAATTCTTTCTTCCCGTTCCTTTAGAGTTCACGTGGACACCCACATATCCAATCCTCACCCTCTTCAGAATGGGACCACTCTTGCTCCGTGTTTCCTCCTTACTCTTATATATTGTGTACAAATCTTCTCACTCCATTCTTAGACAATTGCAATTGGAATTAAATAAAATTCGACATCCATTTTTGCTGGAAGCGCAATTACCTACCCAAAATTTAACTATCTGTAGAAATACGCAACTTCGTTATTCCTGTGCCAGAAAATTCCAATGAATTTTGAGTTATTTTTGTTACCAAACTGAATTGAGAAGACTGCCTAGTGCCTCTAAAAACTTCCAACTCAGCAGACCTTGACAAATTGAGACATTTATCTCACTTTTATTAAAGTTCCAACTCCCACTTTTCTAAAACTTCATCGAACATTTATTATTTCCAAGCTAAACTGTGGAAGTACTGCTTATAATTTAGCCAGACCTTCATATATTAAAACCCTAGACCCTATTCAGAAACATGCTCTGAGACTTTCTTCCGGAGCTTTTTGTACCACCCTTATCATTAGCCTATAATGCCTTACTAATTCACTCCCATTTCTCCTTCATTTCAATACGGAGCATTCATTCTCGATCACCCATCATCCCACTTCCCCTGAAACAACGCCACCAGAAAAAGCAATACTAAAAGTCGTCAAAACTTTAGAGCGCCACGATCTGGACCTTTCCCCATTAGAGCCTTTCACCCTTCCATGTAACCCAGTTTACATATTTTTACCGTGAGTAATCCTTACCCTTTCTATATCACTGCCCTCACATATTATTACTTTCTTTGCGATCTTTTTCGACAAAAATATAATTGTTTCCTACACTACTAAACATCAACCGCAAATATAAACTTAATTATCTCTCTTCGATTTTCTCCTTTGAACGTATTGCCATGTGTGAAGGTCTTAAACGAATAACTAAATCTCACTCTTTTAGCTCACTCAAGTCATGCAACGTTTATGGTTCTTTCATCCACTGGTTATCCAGATTTCTATATATTAATTTGTTTCAAAAGATATGTTTATGATTCCTTTCTTTGAGTTCATGAACTTTACCAGAAAAGGTGCTATGCGGGAAAGCAAGTACTGCACTCGTAGCAAATTACAGAACTCGTCGCACTGAAAAAACTGGAAAGAACTACTTGTTGGAAATTCTTAATATTTTTGCAGCAGCTTCTTTATCCAAAAGTTTTCTTCACATTGTTAGTTCTTCGACGTAAACAAGGCTAAATTAGACTATCAGCAAGGCATAAAGGCCTCCCAATCAGAATAGCGATATTAGATCACCTCCAGTTGCATCCACCATATAGATTGTACCGTTGTTCTATGTGAGGAAATATTCTGAAGATTAGGTACTTCATTTAGAGCCATGAGTTTACGATTAGGCCAATAAATTAGCATTTACTCCTCCCATATATGTCAACTTACTCGACCAAACTAGTCTAATTATGACACATGTTGGATAAGTTAAAGGGAGCGCAATTTTAAAATCTTCATCGATTTTACGTTATTACAGTAAAACAATTATTGTTCAGCTAGATTTCGTCAAATGAGAATATAGCTTGTTCTTTCTCTAATTTTATGTCAGGACCTCATTAACGCATCCATAAAGCGTTTGTGCACTAGACCTATTTTTTGTGTTAGTTAAAAGCTATTTTCACCCAATTATCACTTGTATAAAAGTAAGGTCATAAGATTTGGGCGACTGTCTATAAGAAAACATAAAAACTTAGAACACATACGGGGCATGTTTGAAATATCGCCGCCTTATGTTTATGAGCAGACAGTAAAAGTGATACTGTCTTCAGTGGTGTATCATTTTTTTCTATATTGTTCTTAAATTTAGTAATGGATTATCATTCTGAATCAATCTGAAGGATGATCTGAGGGAAATAATTTCGGTATCATCTTTTGCGTATAATTTTTATAAAAGAATATTTTTTCTAATTACTCATAAAATTACCAAAACAAAGTCTCCCACACGAATGGACACGTAACTTTGAACAGAATGTAGTTAATGGAATATCCTTGTCCCTGTCTTCACTCAGTTATTTATTCGTATTTTCCTCTTCAAAAGCGGAATAGATGTTGACGTCGTCCAGACTATTTCCCCTTTCTTCCCAGTCTTCAAAACTATATAAACTTTCACATCCCAAAACTCAATTCTTTCTTTAAAGTACTTCTTTCACTTTCATTCTTCTGTTGTTTTTTTTCCTCTTCTATCTTAGCTTTTCCTCCGCCACTTGTTGACACAAAATAAGTTTACTTTATTTAAATATTAAAAAAAATACAAACTACTTTATTAAACCTTAAAATATTATATTATGAATATTTAAGCTTCAAATATGTCAACGTCTTTGGAAAAAAAACGTACTTATTCGATCACGAACATTATGTATCTCGGGATGAATCAGTTTTTCTATAATTTAATAGTGGATTTATCATTCTGAATCAATCTGAAGGATGGTTTAATGAAAACAATTTCAGTATCATCTTTTGCGTAGAATTTTTGTATCATACAGAAATGGAAAAATATTTACTTCACGTCACTCATAAAATTGACCAAAGCAAAATCTTCCATAGGAATGGAATCATATCTTAACATTAATGTAATGGAGTATCCTCATTCCTGCCTTCACGCAGTTATTTATCCTTATCTTCCTCTTCTGCGAATAGACGTTGACGTCGATCATACTATCTTTGCTTTCTCTTCATTCTTCAGAATCATATGAACTGTCACAGTCCAAAACGCAACTCTTTCTTTATCGTCTTTCTTTGGCTTTCATTCTTCACTTATTTGTTGTTCCTCTTCTACCCTTAGCTTTTTTCGGTTTCCTTTTTTAGTTACAATATTGCTATATTCCTTAGTTAATTGCAGAAGGAATTTTCTCTCTTTGGCGTCTTTGATTTTACTTCATTTCTTCTGACCAAAATAGGGCCATTTTAAAAGGTGTTTGTAACTTGTTGTTTTGGTGACAAAATATTTGAAGGTGGGTTTTCATCAGTAGCTTTATTTATTGCAGGAGGTGACATTTGTTTTTGGGGTGTTACTAGATACATTTTTCAGGATTTACTGATGATGAAATTTAGAGCAGCCTGGCTTAAGCTTGAAACTTTCCTCAATTCATTTGCTGTTTTCGAAATTGTTTCCATCTGTATTTTGGTTTGCTGTCTTTGGTGTTTTACCTCCTTTATTTTTTCCTCTCTTTTCTTGTTCGGGTATTGTTGTTCAGTTTTTCCATTTTTCATTACTAATCAAGCACTTTTCTGTCCAATCATCATCTATTTTTTTTAGAAATTGTTGAAATATGAAATATGAATATGCTTCTTTTACTTTTAAGCTCCATTTCTGCCGACTAAGTTAAGATCTTTGAAACCTTCACATTTTCATTAATTAATGAACTTCTAAACTCATTTTGAACCGTCTCTTTCAAAAACACCTCCGAAGTTCTCTATTCTCAACTTATTTCCATGGTTCACAAGATGTCACCCTCTTACACCGTTTTCCAAAAAAAAGGGTTAGGTGCTTAAACCGCCACGCCCTTGGGGTGGATCAGGTGGATCAAATTTTGAGTAAATCGAGTAGCTCAATTTCACTTTTTGAAAAATATTGAGAAAGATGCAATGTCGAATGTGATACATGATGGGAATAGGTCGTTAAATTTTTAGACCATGTAATTACGGGACAAGTACGTTGGTTATTTCTTCAAAAAAGGTTGTACCATATATCCAACATAACTTACACCGCCCTAATCCCCAACTTTAATTCAAACTATGAGCTATAATGGTGGGAATGCGCGGGGGGGGGGGGGGGGGGATTCTCTTAATTCGTTGGATGTGACTAGAACTGTCAGGTTTTATTTGACATAATCGACGAGCATCAATGGGTTTTTAAGCCCATTGAAGATCGTCAGTAATGTTCAAACAGATTCTTCAACTTTAAATATTTCCTAAGTCTTGAAATCAGGATCTATTACTGCTCGAAAGCTTTTCTTCGCACTGGTGTCAAATTTGAGCTGATGCCGTTGCATGAATGAGTTGTATCAATTTTGGTCTGGGCGATCATTTATGTATGGATTTGGGCATTTATTCTCTCGAATCAAAAGATGTAAACTGTCAAGAAGTTGTTCATCATTTACTGGATGATGTGCTTTGGTTAGGCATAATAGACTTTTCATTGGTGATTAAAATGGTACTGGATCTCATTTGGCAATCGACTGGTTATCTTATTCTGGGCAATGAGTATATTTATGCAGTTGTAGCTACGGACATTCTCTATGAAGCAGATAGCTGCACTAATTTCTTTCTTGTTACATATCTGTAACAAACACTGTACCATTTATTGACCTCTCATGCACCAATTATTGACACCATTGTCAAAGACTGGAAGCAAAAGTTTGTGTGAACTGAATTTTGTGTGGAAGCTTAAATACAATGCTCTGAAGCATTTAATGTATATAAATTAATATTTACTAACATACCAATGATTGACATTTTTGTCAAACACTGATACACGTAGCACTTGCTTGATCCAGCCCTTGACATCCCGAAAAAAAAATAAGATTAGCTACATTTTTACCAAAAAAACTATGCAAAGCGAAACTCGAATACAATATTTAAATTCAATTAACATAATATTAACAAAAACTAATACTAATTATTTGTCTTGTTTAATAACTTTCTTAAGATTTACACAGCAAAACTGACTGGATTCAAAGCAACGCATGGTGCCAAACAGTGGGGCTGAAAATAAACCCATCGAAAACAACCATAGTGCCCTTTTCTAGGAAGAGAGAACTCGCTAGAATGAACGTTATCCGAATACACGGGACCAATATTACACCGGCATAGAAAGTCATATATCTAGGCAGAACGCTAGCCTGCAAACTCAAATGTAGTAACTCAAATGTAACACATTGAAGAAGTTGTAACTAAGGCTACGAGAGACCTCATAGTGTGCGGAAGCCTTGCAGGAAGAACTGGGGATGTTAACAGGAAATTCTGCAATGGATGTACTCAATGATAATAAGACCCACTCTACTTTAAGAGTCGATTGTCTGGTTCAAGGAAACGGAAAAGCAGAGCATAAAATCAGCTCTCAACAAAGTACAACGCCTGGCGTGCATAAGCATAACAAGCGTAATGAAAACATGTCCAACAGCAGCAATCGAGGTAATTGTGGGCATTGCACCTCTACACATTGTTGTAGAGGGAGCAGCTAGACAAGCAATTACTAAAATAACAAGAGAAGGAGCGGGAGCGGGAGGATGGCATAGAAGGAGTGAATTAATATCTCTCACAACGTGTATACCACTGCTTGGGCTCCCCAGGAATTATTTAATCAAAAGATATAATTCTGAAAAATACTGCACGGTCGTAACAAGAAGTAGAGAAGAATGGAAAAAGAACGCCACTTGCAGCACAGTGCGATAAAATGGTAGACTATGGGTCAAGAACTGAACAGGGGACCGGAGCCGGAGTATTTGGGCCAGCAACCAAATTCTTCGAAGCAATAGGAAAATACTCGGACCTATTCCAGGCGAATATTAACGCCATAGGAAGATGTGCGCAGTTTAAACTCGACAGAAACTATAGGAAGATCTTCCCAGACGGTCAAGCAATCATCAAAGCGCTGAGCTCACCAACAATCAGCTCCAGAATGGTATGGGAATGTATAGATAGGCTGAACGAACTAGGCAAGAATAACAAACTATCCCCTCAATGGACACCATGACACGCTGCTGGGATAGAAGGCAACGAAAAAAGCAGACCAATTGGAAACAGTAGCACAAACTCCGTTTTTTGGACCGGAGCCCTTCGGTGACAAAGAGATGCATACCTACAAGGAAGAGTTCAGGAAAGAAGAGTGAACCAAATGGATCAGTTTATGGGAAGGTCGTCCAGGGATAAGGCAATCAAAGATGTTTCTAGGGTCCCTTCACCCAGGAAGATCAAAAAATCATATAACACTTAGTAAGAACAATAATCGCTTCCTCGCCGGCTTTCATACGGACCACTGCCAGTTGAGAAGGCATCTGGAGAGAATACAAAATTGAAAACGAGGACAGTTGCCGGTTCTGTGAGGAGGGGGAAAAACCCCGGAACACCTTCTTACGGAGTGCGAGGCGGTCGCGAACAGACGAATGGAGTGCTTCTGGTGTTGCATCGTCGAACAGGAGGAAATCCCGTCCATAGAACCATCCAGACCACTTGCTTTTATCAAAGCACTGAAGCTGGATGAGGTACTCTGATTGAGAATCACATCACCGCACCAAGCAAGGGGGACACAATGGATCTATACAGATCGTAGTGTACTAGTTCCCCCCAACATCATTTATGCAAAATAATTTTTATATTAGTGGCTGCAGGGTTCATAAACTTCCTGCTCCCAAAAGTATTTACAGAGAGTTAATTCCTTTAAAGAATATGAGTTTTATTTTTTTAAGACAAGGTAAATAAGGGCCGATTATTGGAGCAGTATGGATAATTGGCACCTTTACGTTAAATTAACTACACTATAAAACTAATAATCGAAACCACGCAGTTGAACATAAAAAGACCAATAAACGATAATTAAGTATTGACCTTCTGTTCACAATAATTGTTACTGTGAATCAAATAGTACGCGGATTTTAGGTTCCCCTCGCATATAAAATCGAAAAGCATTAAATATAATAATTCTTTTAACGCCAAATATCTTTTCTATATTCATGTACTAAAAAATATGCAGAAATTATGTTAAATACCTCCCTGTGCACTAAAAGAACTACCCAACTGAAACATTTAGAGTTTCGGTACTGTTAAGTGCATTTTAATGTACTAAACGTTCCTTTTTCTTTCTTTAAACTGCCAGTTTAGATAAACAAGAATGTTAAAAGGGAATTTATTTTTCGTGTTAGG
>MU182738.1:258122-286526 GCA_016904865.1 Pissodes strobi
CCACCAAGAAAAGCCAAAACGTTAAAATGCAGCGTAATATCGATACAGAAACCAGCCACTTTTCCTCCCCTTTCACAGTCAAAGAACTCAATGTGGGTATAAACTCATTGAAAAACTGTAAGGCGACTGGGGTCGATGATATGTGCGTGGAGCAAATTAAGCACTTCGGTTTAGGTGCCAAAAAATGGGTGCTGGAACCCTTTAATGATTGCCGAAAAAACTTGAAAATACCTAAACCATGGAAAAGGGCCAAAGTAGTGGCCCTTCTGAAACCAGGAAAAGATCCTGATTCGCCAAAGAGCTATCGGCCCATCTCTCTGCTCTGTCACCTCTTCAAGCTCTACGAGAGGTTGATCTTGAACCGCATCAGCAACGTCGTGGACTCAAGGATTATCCCCCAACAGGCTGGCTTCAGACAAGGCAAATCTTGTACTAATCAAGTCCTTGCTCTCACAGAGCACATTGAAGAGGGCTTTGAAGAAAAGCTTATTACTTAACTACTAAAGACTATCAATTAGTAAAAATGATAGAGTCCTTACAGCAAAACCAACAATTCTATGTGACCCTGGAAGGAAAAAAAGCCGATGGAGGAATCAAAAAAATGGTCTTGTCCAGGGAAGCGTCCTTGCGCCGATCTTATTTAACATATACACAAACGACCAACCCACACCTGAAGACACGACACTTTTTCTATAAGCTGATGACGCTGGTGTAGCAGCGCGAGGAAGGATCTTTGAGGAGGTGGAGGCAAAGCTGGAGGGCACTTTAGCCACTATGTCAGCCTACTACGAGGAGAACTTCCTTAAACCCAACCCCCTTAAAACTCAGATTTGTGCATTTCACCTTCGCTCACGTCAGGCTAAAAGAAAGCTTAACGTTGTTTGGAATGGTGTCACCCTTGAACATACCGAGAAGCCAATATATCTCGGAGTAACCCTCGATAGATCACTTACATATAGGCATCACTGTGAAAAGACTCGTCACAAAGTGGCCGCACGAAACAACATCCTGAGGAAACTAACAAATGGCAAATGGGGCGCTAAACCAACTGTCCTCAGGGCCACTGCCCAAGCACTTTGTTCCTCCACAGCTGAGTATGCATGTCCTGTATGGTCTAGATCGGCGCATGCCAAAAAAGTCGACATAAGCCTCAATGAGACCTGCAGGCTCGGTGACGGGATGCATGAAGTCCACAGAACTGGGAAATCTGTACAGAGCTACAGGTTTCAGCGATCCCAAATCAAGAAGAGCAGTTCACGAACTCTCTGAAAAGTTTAAAAGAACCTTCGATGATCGCCATCCCCTATTTACCACCAGCTGCCCAACATCTCACAGATTAAAATCCATACACCGTTTTCTTAAAGATCCGTTGGATGAACCACCTGCCAACTATCCTCTCTAAGAGGACCCGCCCAGTGGTGTCTTAAGTGGCTTTAAAACATGGAAGATGGTAAATCGCATTCGAACTGGTGTCGCACCTGTAAAAACAAACTTGATCAGATGGAGACTATCCGAGCCAAATGACGACAAATGTGACTGTGGCGCAGTACAGACAATGGAACATCTCCTGACATGTCCAAACTGCCCCATACAGTGTTCCCTTAACGATTTGTGGCTAGGCAAACACGAAGCATTGGACGTGCCCAATACTGGGCCGAGAAACTTATTCCGGATACGAAAAAGAAAGAAGACAACTCCTTCAATGTGTTTATTCCATTTGAGTTTGCAGTCCAGCGTTATGCTTAGATATTTGACTTCCGATGCCGGTGTAATATTGGTCCTATTGGTATTCTAGGGAGTTTTGTTCTCTCTTCCTAGAGAAGGGTACTATGGTTGTTTTCGATGGGTTTATATCCAGCCCCACTGTTTGACACCATTCTTCCGTTGCTTTGAGTTCAGCTTGAATGAGTTCACATAGTGTATCCTCAAACTTTCCTCTTGTTGTGATGACAATATCATTGGCATATCCATCACAATGTAGGCCAAAGTATGTCAGTATTTACCGTAGTTCATACACCACTAGACTCCACATTAGTGGTGAGCATACTCCCTCCGTCCTGTGACGTACTTCGAGTGGTGCTCACATCAATAGTCTGATTGCCTACTGCAATTCCCGCTGTCCTCGTGGCAAGCATCTCACACATCCATCGAGATATTGTGTCGTTCACTCTCCTTCTCGTTAGTGCCCTCTTTACGTTGAAAGTATTATCGATGGCTCCTGCGAGCGCGATTTCTTTCTCACTTAGAGATTCTTGTATCATGCTAGTCAGTTGGAACAGTGCGGTCTCTGTTGACCTGCTCGCTCTGTATGCATGCTGGCTTGCATTCAGAGCGGTCGCATTTCTTAGCAACAATAATCCGCATTCAAATTTATCTCTGAAATAACCCTTTGCTACTAAAAATCCTCTTAGTTTTTGTATTATTCCCCAATACCAGAAAAAGCTCTACATTACTCTAATTCAATCAATTAAATGTTTTAGCCCCAAAACCCTTTATTTACTTGTATAAAATATTATTATTCTAGTTTTAATTAGGCGTACGTAACAATATTTAGCGATGCAAATTACAGGTGCATAGTAATGTTCTTTTTTTTATTTGGTATACAAAGCAGCTGTCTTAAACATCTTAAATATTATTTGTTTTGTTGGGTATTATCTCTCATGTTCAAAAATGTGAAGTCATAATAAAATTACTAGTTATGCAGATTTTTACCCTGCAAAAATATGTTTTAGCAATATTTGTTCACTTTGCAAAATGACAAGAAACATTTTTTTAATTCAATAAAATTCAATAATGCGACATTGCTCTTAAACGATATATGCTATAATTAAACAGTTAGTCAAACTATACATTTTACCTCGAGGAATCTAAAAATAAACAATCCCGCAATTTATAGCATTGCACAACAGTGTATCGCATAAAGAGGTTAAATATTGATGCTCCGAGCAAAGAAAAATAAAATGTTAAAATATGACAATATAAAAAAGAAATACAAGTCCCGCGGTCGTGGGACCTTTTGGCAAATTTATACATCGGATATTTTAAAAAGAACTCTGCCAATTTTAAGAAATAAATGATAGGTTGCGTGGAAACACAATATAAAATATGTGCTCGCATGATCATGGAACCTTATTATAAATACGAAATTTGCATATAAAAATATACCGAATGGGAATTGTAAATCACCTATTGTTTGGGGCCGATATAAAGTGAATATATATAAACCGTCCCAAGTACTGATTAACTATTGTTTATGTAAAGCCGACCGTTTTTATTGTGCCTCGTCAATTTATTAAAATATTAAAAACATTAAAATGTTAATGTGAGGATATGGCGCTTGTAACATTAGGTGTAGGCAAATTCGAATCATTGAGGGCGTTAATGATACGATTGTGATACTATGAGGTATATATGTTCATTGTTTAGAACTTTGTATTATAATGATTGGTTTAGTGTAATTTATGTTCGGTCTGGTCCTGGGCACCGGTATTTTTCATATCGAATCAAGTATGCGGCGGCGGTTGAATGAAGTATTATGCCGTGTCCTTTCAATCGGTATGGGATATTGACTCTTACAAAACAAGAGTAATATTTTTGATGGCAATGACACACACACTAAAGGGGGATCCTATGGCACTCGACGAGCGATGTGTGTGCGAAGATGTTGAATGGCACGGTTCTTCAATAGCTGAAGGTTGTAATTTGGGGGAAACAGATGTCCTGGGAGTGAATTCCACAGCGATACAATGCGCCAGACAAAGGAGTCCTTGTAAAGCGATGTTCTAGTTGTTTCCAGTTTTGCAACGAACGAGTGCGCTCTTGCCGTCTGTCATGATTGTCTGGCAAGCGTTGCTGGGGGCGAGATGAGAAAGGTCGCCGACGAGATGCACAGCTCTCTTCTGAATGGAATCCAGCAGCTTTAGGGTGTACTTCGGTGCGGCCCCCAGATGTGTGAGTAATATTCTAAGCACGATCTTATTTGCGCTCTGTAGAGCAAGAGCAGCTGCTGCGGTTTATACAGTTTTTTGTTGCGAAAAGCCAAGCTTCTGCAAGCCTGCCTTTGCGATATTAGCAACGTGGTCATGCCAGAACATATTGCTGCTAACCAAGACACTCAGTAGTCCGATTAACGAGAACGAAGGAATGGTCGATCCTGCCGTAATGATGTCAGAGCCCGCCGTATTGGCTTTCTTGGTAAACGTAGCTACATAGGTTTCTGCTGCATTAAACTGGACCAAATTTTAGTCGCCGTAAGATTGAACTTTCTCCAGGTCCAGACTGCTGTGATCTGTCTGCGGTGATAAGTCTTAGCCGCTGGGAAAGGTTTTTCTGCATGGTAGTATTGATGTTTTTCTGAAATAACATTCGTGGGGGACTTTAATGTTCACAACTTCTCTTGGCTAAAGTTTTGTTCCCGAACGGATGATATGGGCAGAGAAGCTGAGGCTTTTGCAATCACCTGCGGCCTGGCTCAACTTGTGGACGAGCTAACACGGATACCGGACGTTGGAAATCATCAGGCTTACCTACTGGATTTGTGCCTTACAACATCTCCACACTCTTATAGGATAAACATTACATCACCACTGGGTAACTCTGATCACAGGCTTATATCAGCTTTGTCCACCTGTCCAACTCCACCATCCTCTAAAGCATTTCCTCGCAAAGTGTGGCATTATAAACATGCAAACTGGAGTGAACTTCGTGACTTTTTCTTGTCATTTCGTTGGAGGTTTAAATCCAGCGATCCATCTATAATTGCTGAATCCATTACAGAAGTCATTCTCATTGGGATGGAGACTTCAATCCCTTTCTCTAATAAACGATCCAATCCTGGAAAATCATAGTTCAACAAAAGGTGTACTCAGGCGGTTTCCAAAAAAAACCAAACTTATCGCAAATGGCGCAACAACCCTTTGGTTGTTTCGCGCCTAGCTTTTCTGGATGCCCGAAATAGCTGCAAACTAATTATTGATCAATCCAAAGCTGATTTTGATCAGAGAGTCCGCGAGAAGCTTTTGAACTGTCTGAACGGCTCAAAATCATTTTGAGGATTTGCAAAGGCCATCGGAAAAAAATTTTCATCTTCAGGTTTTCCACCACTATTGCGCGAAGACAATTCTGTTGCAGTGACTGCAAAGGAAAAGGCAGAGTTGTTTGCCTCAGTGTTTGCACGAAATTCCACCCTTGATGCACAAGGAAAGACTCCACCAATGTTGCCTAGGATCGCCACAACAACACCAGAAATCGTTTTCAAGCAAAAAAGATAAGAGAGTTACTTCGTCGTCTTGACTGCACAACGACCGCTAGACTGGATGGAATTTCCCCCATCGTTCTCAAACAGTGCGCACTGGAGCTGATACCTATTCTAATCAAACTATATACCTTATGCTATATACGCTCTGGAAGCGCGCTAGAGTGCAACCTGTACCTAAGAAGGGAAAGAAAAATGTTGCCAGTAACTACCGCCCAATACCTTTAACCCCAGTAGTGGTCAAGGTAATGGAAAAAATCATTAACACCGGGATCCTAAAATATCTTGAACATAACAACATAATACCTGATAGGCAATATGAATTTAGAGCGAAGGGCTCAACAGGAGATCTGATTTCTTATGGAACACACATCTGGAATTCAACCCTGGAAAAACACGGAGTCCCGAGTCGTTGCTCTTGACATCTCCAAAGCCTTCGACCGGGTATGGCACCAATCACTCCTGGACAAACTCTCAGCTTATAACTTTCCACCGGCTCTACATACACTATTGTCTAGTTTTTTGGGTAAAAGAAGTATTCAGGTCGCTATCGATGGTGTCTCGTCTGCTGCACATAAATGTCCCACTAAAGCTTACTGAAAACCCCATTTACAGCTATGCAGACGATAGCAGTCTTGTATCATCCTTTTCTTCGGACAAACCATTCTCATCGGCCACTCTGGGACAACTAAGAAGACAACAGACTGACTCAATCCATTGAGACTTAAACACAATTCTTGAATGGGGATCTAACAATCTTGTAACCTTCAATGCCAAAAAGACACAGACTGATGTGTTCTCTCGGAGAGAAACTAAGGGAAACTACCTTGACATCATCATGGAGGGGGAAATCCTTTCTCCATCCTCCAATCTTTCGCTTGTTGGAATAACCGCAAGCACTAACTTTTCATGGGATGAGCATGTTCGAGATCTCGCCAAGTGGGTCTCTCAAGAACTGGGTGTACTTTTCCGTGCCAAAAATTACTTCAGCTCCCATCAGCTGCTTACACTCTATAAAGCGCAAATCAGACCTACTCTGGAGTATTGCGCTCACATTTGGAGTTCTGCTCCCAAACATACTCTGGTGCTCTTAGATTCCATCCAGAACCGAGCTGTTAGACTTATTAACGACGAAACACTGGCTCGTTCCCTTCACACCTTGGAACATAGGCGGATGGTGGGTGATCTCTCCCATTTTTACCGATATTATCACGAAAGGTGTTCGACCAAACTGACAACTCTGATTCCCTCCAGTGCCAGCTTTGTTCGTTCCACACAACGAGCTAGAACCTCTTATCTATATGCTCTTCAACAGAGCACACCCATAACCAGCCTCTACCAAAACTATTTCTTCTGGCGTGTGACGAGTATCTGGAACTCCTTTCCAACCGAATTGTTTTCTGTTGGCTACAATCTAAACATCTTTAAGAAAAGAGTTCATCGGTATCTTTCCTCCTCGCCATTTCCTACTTACAGTGCCCATTTCGGTATTATAGACAACGCCTTTGCAAATGGACTGACAAAAAATCTAAACTGATAGACAGGAGTACTGTTATTTGCAAAACTGTAAATAGAATTATTGTTTTCGGTTAGCAGGTCATTAATATAAATAACGAACAGAGTTAGTGCCCTGAGGGATGCCCGGATTAATAGTGGATGTGCCTGAGATGTGTCCATCAACTGCAACCTGCAGAGACCGGTTCTTAAGGAAACTGTCAAGCCAGCTTCAGACAGAGGCTGGCAATCCGAAGGACAGCCGGCAGTTTGTTGAGCAATCCGTCATGCCAAACTCTGTGAAATGCCTCCGAAATATCTGAGGCAATCGCTCGAGCTTCTCCGCAGTTCTCAATTGCCCTATTCCATATATGAGTGACATAGGCCAATACATCTCCTGTCGATCTCCCTTTGTGAAAGCCTTATTGGTTATCGCTAATAAATCTGTTGGTCTCGAGGTACTTGAGTAGTTGCTGATTGACTACACGTTCCCTGACTTATTGAGATTATTGGAAGCAAGGCAATTGGGCGGCAGTTTGAGGGTGCGGTTTTTTACCCTTTTTGGAATAGGTTATACTCGAGCGACTTTCCAAGAAGATGGGTAGATCCCTTTTCGGTAAGACAGAGAAAAAGTCTGGAAAAATGGGTGTTATTTGGTCGGCGCAGTTCTTTAACGCGATGGCAGACATTCCTTTCGGTTGGTTCGAATATCACAGTATCTTAACTTCTTGCATGGTAGTATTGATGTTCGATATGGTGGGGAGAGCCTTGCCTTGGGGGACGTTTAAGGTAGAGTGCGATGAAAACATTTTGGCGAGCACGTTTACTTTTTTCCTTGGCTGTGGTCGCCGTGATGCCGCGTTCGTCTGTCAAAGGTGGGATAGACGCTTTTGCAAAGTTATTACTTACGGGCCCCTTCCACTGGAAGCATCGGCCTAAAACTTATTCCTTTGGTGGTCTCTAGTTGGACAGAGGTGAGAATGGGGTTTGTTGGGTCACTCCCCAGTGATCTGCTACAGACTTCATACTTTGGTGTTCTCCAGCCTGGAGGAGGACGATGGGATTTGATAGGCCACATCTCGTGGCGGTTAGGTATTATTAATTTTCATTGAAAGAAGAATAAATTGAGTTGAGAAACAAATACGTTTTTGTCATTTAGAAAGTAATATGGAACTTTTTTAACTGATTTGATTGTGAGGGGCATATTTAGGAGCGCAAGGTTTGTAATGATATTATGTATTATGTTCGGGTTTTCTTGCAATTGCAATTATTTGTATCTGCAAATAAGGAAAGGTTAATATGCGACTGCTGATAATATTATGTAATAGTTTTCTACAATTATCATTTGTGTTTTTATTTTTTTAAATAAAATTTAATATAACCAATTGCCACGACTAGTATATCTTTGTTTGCGTCAAGGCGATATTAAACCTTAAATACCTAATATAATATTATACACGTTATTACTGCACATTGGTAATTATGATTCACGGTAATTTGTTATAACAAAACTGTTTAGGAAATGTTGTATTTATTACATTTGTTGACACTTATTTTATTAAAATAATGCAAATGCAATAATAATCTTAGTAAGTATAAATGAATGAATTAATTGGGCTCAATAATTAAGTTGTTTGATATATTTCTGTCTTGAATTGATTTAACATCTGCTGTATTGTGTATATTCTTATTACTACCAAATGCTTGGCATCCATCGCTGATTTTACTGTAAATATTTGCTCTATAATCTATAACTAATCAATATAGTGATGTACTAAGCTAGCCTGTTAAATTTGTCTATTTCTTTTTATCGTTAGCTGGAATCATAAAATATAGTAACAAACATGATGGAGTATTAATTGTCGCTATCTGATAAAATATAAACTCACGAAATATATCGTTATTTGAATTAACAGTAAAACGAATAACAATAATGGCATCAGCAAAAAACATCCAGAATATCAGGATAAATCCCCAAAGCACACCGACCTCATAATTAAAGCAAAATAATATAATCCCTAATAGCGTACACATAAAAATATTAACGATCTTTTTGCAATAAAATTTCTCTCATAATGACCACTCATAAATGAAACGAATGAAATGATTCGTGCTTCGGATGTGTTATTATTTTAATTACAAACCTACGCTCTTATAGAACTCGTTCTTCGAATATTTTTTCGCTCTGTTGAAGTTTTATAGCCCTATTTAAAATGTTTCTATAGTAATTATTTTTAATATATAGAAACTATGTTCGAGATGATTATAAGTAGAATAAAATAGTATCGCTATAAACTTCTGGCCCTGAAAATAACGTTTCATAATTAAATACCCTTTAAGAAGTAGGGCAGTCTCTTTTATTATATTATTACCAGCATATCAATTTATGAGTTGCCATAATCTATAATATATAGGTATATTTTCCTAGTATTTTTTACAGCGAATCCTATTGGGAAAGTCGGGCCCTACTGTATGTATTTCCATCTCTGATCAGAGCTGTTTGTTAATAAAGCACTGACATTCTCAATATAGTTCGCTATGGTTTTATTATAACGAAACTTTTAAAATTCAGGAATAAATTTATATCGCAATTCCCACACGTTCTTTAAGGTTCCAAGTTTCTGTTTGGCAACATTGGTACAGTAGTCTGTATATAATCACGAAAGCCAAAGAACCATTAGTCGTCAGATATTTTATGCAAATATTTAGGTTATTTCTATATCTCTAAAATCCTAGTATACTTGTGAGGAATTTAAGATTTTGAAGCAGTGAGAAATTTGTGAGATATCTTAAAATATTTCGGGAGTAAAATGAAACAATACATTGGCAGCCCTGGTTATGTGCTTTCAATCAGTGCTCTATCAATCGTTCTGGTAAGGAGTCGCGTGCAGAGTTTAGGCATAACATACGTAAATATACATGTTCTAAGTATCATTGGTGAACTCTATAGGTCACTTTTAACCATATTTTAGACTAACAGCTGTTTTCTTAATGATAATAATAATAAGATGCTTTATTGTCAACAAATTTTACAATTTGTAGACAAAGCTAGAGCTAGAGTAGAAAACATACAAAACATATAAAAACACAAATAGAAGCATACAATGAAAAGGAAAAGAAAAACCTAACTAAGTATACAAAACTTTATACAATTGTGCAAATTGTACGTGATTAAAATATTATATAAAATATTAAATATCAAAATATTTAACCATTTAAACATCAAATACTAAACACTAAACACCAAATATTAAACATTAAACCAGTGTGTAAGATGCTCAAAATTAGGTATTAATAAAAAAAGTCATTTACTGCGTATAAGGCTCTCTCCACTAAGTATGATCTCAAAGCTATGCGAAATGCGGGAAAAGATGTTATTGACTTCATTTCAAATGGCAGATAATTGTGCTTTTTTGCATTGTACAGTATAGAACCTTTAACTAACTCTGAGCGTGGAGTTGGCAGAAAAAGATCATGCTCCGCATTCCTAAGTGGATAGTTGTGAGATGGCCTTTCTGGAATAGCAAATACGTGCTTAGGGATTAAACAAATGGATTCAAATATGAATAAGGAAGAGTTAATATTTTAAATTTTTTAAAGAAATCCTGGCAGTAGGTGCTACTGTTTAGTCTCAGTTAGTATCGAACAGCTCTCTATTGTGGTTTGAAAATACGCTCAAATTGAGTACCCCAGAATGGAAAGGCGTACCGGAGATGCGACTCAAAAAGGGCATAATACACTGTTCGAGCAGTTGACAAGTTAAGCTCCCTGGAAACAGTTCTTAGAGCAAAACAGGCAGAACTTAGTTTGTTTGATAAGGCATCGATGTGCAAGTTCCACTTTAAATGGTTATTAACAACAAGCACCAAGAATCTCACAGATTCAACGACGTCAATAGTGGTGTTATTAAGTACAAAAGATTGCAACGTACTTTTATATGGCAAAACTTTAGTTTTAGAAACGTTATTAGAATCGAACCATGATTTTAATGGTGATTAAGTCACTAGATACAGTTCTGTGAAGCGCCGTAATATCCGGGTTGCTCCAAGTGAAACTAGTATCGTCCGCCAAGAGACAGACTTTACTGCTAATGTTCAGACTGGCAATGGCGTTGATAAACAGCAGAAACAAAATAGGGCCTAGTACTGAACCCTGGTGTACTCCACAGTCTTTTGGCTTGCAAGAAGACATCGACTATCGACCCTTACAAGCTGACCTCCTCCGGGCGCTCCTCTGAATCCGTAGTACTGGAATTTGTTAATTAAAATATTATGATTTACACAATCGAAAGTTTTAGAGAAATCACAGTAAACAAAAACAACTATAGGCAAGCATAGCCTCTATGACACTAGCAACGACAATGGAACCAGACTTGACGAGCTGGCTACGTCCCACAACCTCCTAATAAAATCAACCATGTTCGAACATAAAAAAATACACAAAGAGACCTGAATTTCAAATGACGGATGCACAAGAAACCAAATCGACCACGTCATAATAGATAGAAGACATGGTAGTAACTGCTTGGACGTCAGAAGCCTCAGAGGAGCGACGCGACGCAGATACGGACCACTTCCTAGTAAGAGCAAAGACTAGATAAGAATCTCCACTTGCCCAACGCCTAAGAAGGAGACCAGAGCAATTTGGGATACGGGAAAACTAAAAACAGAAGAGACACAAGAAAGGTATCAAGAACGAATAATGGAGCCTCAAGACGAAAACAGCATAGATGAATTATGGTCTAACATTGAAGAAACAATAGCCACCGTATCCAAACAGGTACTTGGCAAAAAGAAAAACCAGCGAAGGAAATGGTTCGATGATGACCGCAATAGGACACTTGAAGCACGAAACCTGGCTAGGAAAAAAATTTTACAACATCCAACAGCACCTAATATAGAAGAATATAGACCTCAAAGAACAGCAGCACGCAGAATGGTGAAACGGAAAAGGAGGGAATACCAGCTATCAATAATAAGGGAAATGGAAGAAAATAGACAGAATAACAGAACAAAAGAGTTTTTTAGCGAAATCTCAAAACAGAAAGCAGGATAACAGCCCAGAGAAGAAAATTTTCTCCCAAAAAATAATGGAGAACTCATAACCAACGAAAATGAGATTCTAAATACCTGGAAAGAAATACTTCTGTGAACTGCTCAATGATGAGGAAAATACAAATACGCCACCAACAAATATACCAACGGCCGAAGTAGAAATACAGCCACCGTCGGCGTCGTACGAAGAAACAGTGAAGGCAACAAAGAAATTGAAAAATAACAAAGCTTCATGCAGCGACGGCATACCTGCCGAATGCATAAAATCTGGCGCAGAAACACTCCACAAGGCCATACATAAGCTTATACAAATCATCTGGAGGACAGAGGCCCTACCGGATGGGTGGAAGGAAAGGATAATCGTCCCTATACATAAAAAAGGAGACAAAAAGAAATGCACAAACTATCGTGGAATAACTCTTCTGAATACATGCTATAAGATACTCTCCAATATCCTGCTGGACAGAATGAGACCATATACAGAAGAGATTGGGGACTACTAATGTGGTTTTAGATCAAATAGGTCCACCGTAGACCAGATTTTTACATTAGACAAATAATGGAGAAATGCTGGGAATTCGACAGAGAACTCCAATGTGTATTGACTTCAAACAAGCATTCGACAGAGTATGTAGATCAAAGTTGTGGCAAGCAATGCAAGAACTTGGATTGGCAAAAAAACTTATATCGCTGACAAAAGTATGAATGGAGGATACGCGATGTAAAGTAAGAGTGGGACAGAGTCTGCGACTCCTTCAGTAGCAATAATGGTCCCAAGCAAGGTGACGTCCTCTCACCTCAACTCTTTAACATAGCATTGGAATATGTAATTAGGAACTCCAAAATGGAGAAGCCAACTGCTATCTTCCATCAAGAGGCACCCAAACTGCTCTTGGCTTTTGCAGACTATTTCGATGTGACTAGCAATAGCAGGATTAACTTCAGAGACTCCTTCATAAAGTTCGATAAGGAAGCAGAAAGGATAGGCCTCAAAATAAACAAGGACAAGACCAAGTGTATGTATCTCAGTAGAAATAATCTGAACCGAGATAAAGTAGGACAAAACTTCTCTATCGGAGACTACAACTTTGAGCGGACAAGACAATTTAAATATCTGGGTACAAGTATTAGTGAAAACAACGACATCACAGAAGAGATAAATAACAGGATACAGGCTGCAAGGCTGGAATACTTACCAAGAAAACTAAGCTGAACATATACAAAACAATTATAAGGCCTGTCGTAATATATGGATGTGAGACCTGGACACGAACGGTTGCAAGCGAAGAACGACTTTCGCCCAACTAGAGACGAAAATACAGGGCAATATAGAATAAAAACCAGCCAAGAACTCAAAGAACTCCACTCTGATACCAGCATAATAAACGAAATAGAGGCCAGGAGACTACAGTGGGTAGGACACGTTAAAAGAATGCCAGATGATAGAACGGTAAAACTGGTGTGGAAGGAGGTTCCAGGGGGAAAACGTCTATTAGGCCGGCCCCCTCAGGTAGAGAGATATAATTAAAAAAGAACTAAGAGCCATGAAAATTGAAGATGGCCCCGATCGGATACTTGATAGAGAAGGATGGAGACGTGTGATTGAGTGGGATCTAGTATTTGAAATGTTTAAAACTATACCGGCAGAAATATATGTTTATAAGTCACGTCTAGCAATTGCTTTGGTTCCGTCTGGATGTAGGCAAACAAACAAATTACAGATTATCTTTAATACATTTTTGTATTCAAATATAAAACATGTTCTACATTACACTTCATGTATTTTATTATGTCTCTCCGATTACAGCCAGATGTTGGCCAGTTACTAGTCGCAAACTACAATGTTAAACTTTAATGAAATTTGTGAAGCTGTACAGTAGTAGGTACATTTTTACACCACATATAGCAATAATATAAATTTTTGCCCGATGCATAGTTACAAAATGATAATTCCGCTATTTAGCATATTTTCATATGCAAATTTTCTGTAGAGATTTCAATGCTTTTGGCGGTGTACAAGTTACACAGAGCACGCAACCTATCATTTTATAAAATACACATTTGTATTAGACCTGTCGATATATAATTTAGGTGCTTGTATTCTCCAATATGTTCGGTGCTGGCATTTGGAAAGTATCAATATTAATTTAATGGCATGTGATGCTAAGCAGACAATTAAGTACCTTGTTATACCAATATGTTTTAAATGCAAATTCAATTGAAAATGTCTTTTATGTATCCAAACTATCAGTTACTTAAGAATACAGCAGTCTTTCGTGAGGAAAGGGGCGTTAATTTTTCCATAGCTTTTTGATCGTACAGATGATCTTCTATGTTTTATACATCATAAAAATTTGTTGGTAAACAGATTGATTGTACGGGGTGGCCCGTTTATTATGGGGACACCTTATCTCAGAATCTACGGGGTGTACCAAAAAAAGTTTAATACAAAAGTTGTTTGGATTTACTTAAGTTTTTAAAATATGATATTTTTATATATACAGGGTGTTAGTGTTTTCGTGGACAAGTATCAACTTATTTTAAATAGAATATCCTGTATATTAGGGCATTTTTAAATTCCACAGAAAATTCTAGATATATTTTATATTTATAATATTCTATACCTAGTCTAACCGTTTTTGACATATTTTGAATATTATGTCAAAAGCGACGTTTGCAGTTCTAAATATAACTATCAATTTCTCATATTGAAAGCTTTTATTATTTAATTGTAGTTGGCTTCCTTGTAGAAGGAGATCTACTTTAGTAGTATGTGTTGGCATTTTTATAATAAATAAATAGAGGGTGACCACACTAACATTAAAAATTTAAATGGAAAAATCGTTAAAAGTCATTTTTTAAAATAGAAACCCCCTATTTTTATAATTTTATCTTATGTATAAGGTTAGACAACCTTGCAGTTTTTGAAATATTGTCAATTTAACATTTTTTCAATTAGGAAAATGCTATACGGCTTTTAAGTCTTGTTGACACTATTTCTTGTCGTACTTATTGCCCCAGCCGGGACGATTAAGTTATTAACCTTTCGCCGGGTGCAGCTGTTCTAGCGAATACAACATTTTTTCTTTTGCATCGTGTATGGTAACCTATAGTGTTAAAATCCCCACCGCATAAGTAACCTCCTATAATGTGTCTAGAAATGTAAAACGCTGGCCAATGGTATAGTGTTCTTCTCAATGCTAAAATGCGATATTTATAATTTGTAAATTATAACGTAATCAGGTGCAGTGTATCCAAGAGATCAAAATATTTGCCACGTGCACTTCAAACCTTCTAACACAAACTGCCACAGGCGTATCGATAGCTGATAGCTGGTCTAAAAATAGGAGGCTACCTATGCGGTGGGGATTTTAACACTATAGGGTACCATACACGATGCAAAAGAAAGACTCTTGTATCTGCTAGAACAGCTGCGCCCGACGAAAGGTTAATAAATTAATCGTCCCGGCTGGGGCGATAAATAAGTAGGTGTATTGTCAGACGACAAGAAATAGTGTCATTTCTGTAGTGCTCGATTGTTTTTTTTTCGCCACGCCTCGCCGTCTAGGTCAACTAATAACAAAACTTAAAAGTTGTATAGCATTTTTACAATAGAAAAATGTTAATTTGCCAATATTTTCAAAACTACAAGTTTTTCGAATAGACAACTTTATACAAAGTCGCCCTTATTTTTAATGTTAAACGAGATAAAATTATAAAAAATAGGAGGTTTTCATTTGAAAAAAAATGACTTTTAACGAATTTTTCTTTTAAATTTTTAATGTTAGTTTTTGATCACCCTGCATTTATTTATTTTAAAAATGTCAACACATACCACTAAAGTAGATCCCTTTTAAGGGAACCAACTCCAATTAAATAATGAAGTATTTCAATAGGAGAAATTGATAGTTATATTTGGACCTGTAAACGTCATTTTTGACATAAAATTCAAAATATGTTAAAAACGGTTAGACTTAGGTATAGGATATATACAAAATATATCTAGAATTTTCCGGGGAAATAAAAAAATGCCTTAATATATAAGGTATTTCATTTAAGATAAAGAAGTTGATACTTGTCCACGAAAATACGAACACCCTGTATATATAAAAATATAATATTTTAAAAGTTTAAGTAAATCCAAACAACTTTTGTTTGAAACTTTTTTTGGCACACCCCGTAGATTCCATATAATAAACCTCATCCCTTAATCCCATAATAAACGGTCCGACCTGTACATTGTACATGTACAATGTATCTAATAAAGTAATACACGTTTATTACAAGAGGAAATTTAGCTTCAGATATTACCTAAATCATAAGTTACCATCACAAGTTTGACAATATTAATTTGGTGCATTTTCACCTGCATCTAATTAGCTATTTTGCATTACATGAGTATTACCCCTCATGATGGTAAAACCCGACCTTCTTATATCTGCGTAACCTCCACCATGAACTCATTAATACTCCACCCATGGTCCTGTCTATCTGTGCCTCATGTGGCTAAGGCTTACTATTGAGTTCTCACAGGTAAAGTTTTGCTATCATTTTGTCTAAATTGTCGGTGTTCATTAGTATTTTAAAACATTAAATTTAAACCAGGGCATCCACAAGCAGATATAACCGCTTGAGCCATCCAGATGTTTTCTTTGAAATTTTGAAAGAAAGTTGAAAATCTATTTCTGATTTTGTGGTCAATTTTGGTATTCACTTAGGAGGTCAGGGCTAAGCTTTCACTCCACCTTTCGTAGGTGGTATATGTAAAACATGCATTAAATATTTGCGACAGTTGAAAAGAAGAAGTGCTTACACTTTGGAGTGTCAATTGTTTGAAGAGAACCAAGAATGCATCACGATGTCTGCTACTTTTGTCCCGTAAGTATCAAAGTTATTAATAGGAACAGTAAATATAAGTGGACATGTCCTGATCTAGATTTTGCAAAAAGAACTGCACTGCATTATGAAGAAATATCCATTTCGTCATTCAGTAGTGCTCTCGGCTCCCGAAAAATGATACAGAATCATCAACTGCTGAAGAAGCTCAATGTATGCAATCAAGAAATGACAGTGATTTTGAAGCAGATTAAGCAAGTCCTCAACATTCAGTTAAGAAGGATTGAATGATCTAATTAATGGACATGAATTATTCAGAAGAGTATTCCGACTTTCTCATATTCAATGAAAATACTCTACTTCAGATACTACTACTACTACATTTTATCGTAAAGGGAATGGCGCTTTTTTATTGATAGTTCAAAATTTGAATTGCGTCCTTTTAAACAATGGTAATAAAATTGGCTTAAAATCTATTCTACTGGCATAAAAGGCCAAACTAAGCATGGGAAATATCAGTGACGGATTTGTGTCGATCAAAATGTGGTAAAATTCCTCCTTGGAGACTGCAGAGCTAAGGATCAGTACTAGGTTAACAGAAACCGGATTTTAGGAAATATCATGATTCAAGAAAAACCAAACGTAATCAACGAACCTTTGAATGCTACAGAGAAAATCATATGTTCCCCCTTGCATGTCAAGATGGAGCTTATGAAACAATTTGTGAAAGATTTAAATCTAGATGGACTTTTTCTAGGATACATTGCTTATGTGACATTTTGAAACATATCTTTACACTTTTGACTGCACTGTGAATTATTAGACTTTTGTGAAACTTAGTCTTTTAATTTTGGGAAATTATCTGCATAAAATATTGCCGCGCGAATCCAGGTACCCTATGTTTCTTGAATAAAACGGGTAACTGTGAGGTTGTCTTTTCAATTCTTTTACACCTATAAGGTAAGCTTTCCAGGTTCTTCTTCTGTGAGTTTTCCGATCATTAAATTAACTATGTAACGACCACACCGATCAGTAGTTTCGTCGACGACAATATACATATAGTTACCTCCAGTTTCGTTCCTTTATTTCATCACGCGCGGTACCAAACACCACTCCAACGACGCTGATTCTTAATGTTGATTCATCTGGGACATTAAACTTTGAATATTTTTGCAGAAAAGCCTTTACTTGAGGGTTGGTCAGCTTGTTTAAAGGAATATTAGCAGCCCAAAGCAATTTACACAGATCTTCATTAATTCTGACTGACCATGATTTTCATTTTTAAAGGTTTCAAAAGACAGCTTCAATGATGAATGGGACCGGACTTCATCTTGTTAACCTTAGCAATACGAGACGGCTTTTTAATGTGTTGATTTAGTTGCAGTTTCTTCGAGCAGGAAACAACTTGTGAACAAGGCTTGCAAAAACATGATCGCTGTCCAAACCAAATTCTAGATAAGACTAATCCACGAAATACATCGTATTTTCGACATATTAACTACTTTCGTTTACACTTTCACTTTGTTTTGGCGTACAGTACTAATTGCGGCTACGACAAATGACAACCTCAATAATACTGGTAAACTGTAACAAATGTGAGCAAATAAATAATTTATGGAAGATATATATGGTGTAGGTAAAGAAATTCTAGTTAAAACTTCTGGCCAAATAACACACAGACTAATGCAATTTCTCAATAGAAGTATAGTCTATTACTTTATGTACTTTATTATCCTATTTATTGCCCCCCCCCCCTTTCAAGGTGTTCAGGCGCCGCATCGTTTAGGCGGCGCGGCTGCGCGGCCCATGAAACGCATAAAATAACACAGAAATCCCAAAATATGCTTGGAAATGCAATAGTGTTTAAAATATGCATTTCTCCTTCAAAAACACAAAAATATGCCAAAATGCATAAAATCCAGTCTTTGTTCATTAGTAAAGGTATTAATAACGTCACTGAAAGCTTTCCTAGACCGAAGAATAATTACAAAAACTAACGATACTCAAACGTATAATCTGGCTTTAATCTTTACCGTTTAATTCCTTAAAATTGACGCAATTACGGTGATTGCCCATCACATTAAAGTTTAATTAATCCAATGAGAACACTAGATATGCAAAATTTAGACAGTAAACATTAGAACATCAACCTGGTTTGCCATCAAGCGATATTACAAGCAATAGCTAACAGCGATGACATTCCATGTTTATATAGACCTGTACTTTGATTTAATTACGCATTTACTGTGGTTGTATGTGAAATTGGCTAATTAAGAGGGAAACATTGCTTAATGCGTATATCGTGTAAATTATTATGTCAATTATTGATACAATATTTAGTTTTGAATCTTTATCATTTTCTTGGCGTGTTAATATCATGCGCTTGTGCCAAGTAGTTCTGCATCTGCAGAGCTTTGACGGCAACCCATTGTTTAACTGAAAATAAATTCCTAATATAAAATATTTTTAACACTGCGAAAATATCATCGCTTTATTAGTAAACCACTAAAAATAAACATGCAAATTAAAAGGAAAGAAGAAAAAATCACGTCAAACAACACTTGGGAAGAATGTAACGCTTTCTCTGGAACACATTTTGATATTCCAATAATTGCTGGAAACTGTGATGATTATTTTACAATGTATTTTGGAGAGAGTATTTTTCAACAATTCTGCCACCTACAATACATGCTACTACATAACAGACCGACCTCTAAACTCTAAATAACGACCTTATTTTCACATTAAAAACATCCAAGAATACGTATGAATTGGGCAAAAAGGCAATAGTGTATGCCTTAGTCTTGAGAATGACTAGAGATAGGTTTTTTGTTATTGGAAACCACTTAAAAGTAATTATGGAGGGTGACATTTCAGAAAAATATTGCAAAAGGGATAAGTTTTGAAAAACTAGACCTATCATGAAGAAATTTAGGGACACTTGTTAAGCCCTACCAGGAGAAGCTAAAATTTAAATCGATGAACAAATGCTGCTATGATTAAAGACTTAAAAAATTGATGTATACCAAGGTATAGATACTTTTCTGGATGATTTAGACGTAGGTGGTTCAGCCAGAGATTGCATATTTTATGGACAGATACTTCACTGCAATTCCTTTATTAGAAATCCGTGGTACTGTTATAATCATGAAATCAAGAATTTCGAAGGCACTTCATCTAACAACAAAACATATTTTTACAAGATTGGGAAGAGGTTCATTTTGCTCTATCAACTCTTTTAGGAGAAGAACCTTGAGATGAATGCAAGGAATGGTCCAAATCCGACAAAAAATTATTAGAATGAGAAGACCTAAGACCTAAGATGATGTCGAAATACAAATGGGGGACATCTATCTCATTGGCAGATTGATTGCATATTATCGGATAACTGCGCGAACCAATAAATAAACTGTTAAATGTATCTTTCATTTTGTTGATGTTGGAATTGCCTGACCCAAACTGTCAAACATATTTTTACCTCAGAAACTGAGGAAGGGAGCGGTGATGAGATAACAGAACGAAGTTCAATTCGTACAAAAATAAATCCTATCCTCTCCTATTCTAGTTTCTCTGAATGAGTGTGCGCCCAGAATAAAATTTGTTGACACATTAGAAAAAAAGCAAATTGTGATGATCAAATATCTTACGGTCAGAATCTACTGGTGATAACATAAAGACGCCATAATATACTATCATCATACCTTACTATAGCAACATCATTTTTCATTCATGAATGAACTTCCTAAACTGTCTTTCATTAATATTCATCAAATCTACTATAAAACGACTGGTGGTCAGGATACCACTTAAAGCGTATCGATGTTTAAAAACTATTAAACGTGGAATCTTAAAAGCTTACCACTAATATCTTAACACCATTAAGCCTTTTATCATACAATAGCTTCTCTCTTAAAACTATACAAAGTTACTGGGACCTAACAAAGTAATTCTTGGGGCACCTTAAAAAGGTGTTTCTGCTCGCTTTTTTATCGGATTTCTCTCTTTAATAGGCTTAACCATTTATTGCTTTATTAATGTTTTACAAGCGAGATAAACGATTTTCAGCCTGAAGGTTAATAACACCGTTGGGCAGACAGAAAAGAAAAAACGGCAGATTTAACATTCAGTTTATGAGTATGATTTATGCTGCACGTGAAAACTATTATTATGGTCGAGTCTAAGAGCTGAAGCAATATTGGAAATTATGGTTTTATGCTGACCCCAGAACAACCCCTTGTATTTTCTTTAGAAGCGTTATACCGTATTCACAATTATTTTGTATAATGGTTGGCCATATTATATTTTCGTTAATTTTGGATATAAGAAATGATGAGAAGTTAATGCATAGAATAATAAATTTGAATAAACATTTCTTACAGCCACTAAAGCCATCTAACATTATTGCTGATTACATTAAATACAATTTATCAGTGAGAAATTGTCCTATGCCTAAACTGTATTGTCTTCCCAAGATCCATAAACCTGGGAACACAATGCATGCCATAGTCTTACCAATAGGATCACCAATTAAT
Source organism: Pissodes strobi (assembly GCA_016904865.1). Taxonomy (NCBI): domain Eukaryota; kingdom Metazoa; phylum Arthropoda; class Insecta; order Coleoptera; family Curculionidae; genus Pissodes; species Pissodes strobi. The sequence continues at coordinate 279,293 of MU182738.1, forward strand.
AATTCAAGTGGCTAACAAACTAGTTTGAATATTTACCTGCAAAAGAAAATAATTCTTGAGTACTAAGTATATTCTATCTACATTGCCCCTATGATGTAGCCATTACCTCCTATAAGTAAGGTCTGACGGCTTACGCGTGACGTCATCGAATCTAGTCAAAAGTTATTTACATGCGTATATAGAAATGTGCAATTTCTTTTAAAATTTCACAGTTAAGTAAACATTTTAGATGCAAAAATCTCGTTTTTTTTTTTGTAAGTTTAACTTTTTTATATGTAGGTTGGAACGTAATTGGGCTAATATTACTCTAAGTACGACTATTATGCCTAATAATGTGTTTTACTCATTTTTTCTTAATTAAAAATTAAATTGCAGTTTACTTACCTTTTTCTGCACACATAAATAATATATAAGGGCATCCGGTTAAAGCTCAGCTCGAATTCGAATTTTTTTAAACGAAAATGAAATTTCAAAGCTAAAACCATTGAACATCTAGTTATATCATGTATCAAAATAGGTAGGTGGTAAAATGTCACTATAGGTGTAAAGGTGTCATAATAGATAATAGTAATGTCAAATTTGCTAGGGTGTTTACTCCATCCAAAGGACCCCTCAATATATAAATGGAAATTGGTGACAAATTCCTAACAAAATCTTTCAGAGCCTCTATAATAAAAGGATTAAATATTTTCAATGTATTTATTTCTTTCAATATTTTCAATAGAATTAATCTAGTAAAATATTGTTAAATATTATCCAGTAACTGTTGATAATCACATTCTTGCTTATTTTTTAAAACACCTAAGTATGGGATACCCGTATGTTCTATGACGATTTAATACCTGCATACATATGCCTAGTATTATAATTATTGCAAAATGCCCTTATTCTAGTCTAATAAAATAGCAGAAGCAAACCATATAATCTAATGAAAATGTAAAAGAGAAATGACAAACACACATAGTATTTCAACATCGCTCAAACACAATACATCACAAAACTAGGCCAGATACTATATAGCATAAATGTAATATTTTTTAAACAATTGTAGGAAAACTTGGGTGTTTTCCAGAAAGCATTTTTTAAAGCTGTACTTAAAACGATTTTTTTGTCTTAACATTCTTGTTTGAAATGGAATTTTATTATACAGTTTTGTGCCCAGATATCTATCAAAAGGTTGAGAGCTAATTTAACATTTTGCCTTTCTATAGATGATGGCCTATAGCCTTTAAACTAAGGGAATACTCATGTTTTAAGATTTTGTCTCGTTCTAGTTCATGAAATTTTTTGACCAATGGAAACGAAGCACATTTTTTTTGGCCTGTCTCAAAATTGGGATAGACAAATGGTTGCTCAGGTTTAGTTAGCCAGTTGTTAAAAATACATTTTAGTAGATGAATAGTGTCAAAAAGGTAAAATAATGTATTACATCAATATGGGGGTCTGTTAAGAATCTGTTACAAATAGATTTTAGTGTGTTAGGATGAGGTAAAATGATAGGATCATGATTGCCCAAATATTTATAGGAATGAGGGCTTATAACAAACATTGCATTACAGCCTTTTTGAGTCATAATTACACTAAATATCGCTTACCCAAAAATTAGCCGAAACCCATACAATTTATCAGGAACAAAACTTATAAACTGGCTGTACACAAAGAACCGGCCGGCCGGCACAAAATAATTCCCACTCTTATTGCACGAAAGCAATAGGTCTTTAAGTTCAAAACATATAGTTTACGTATTTAAAAAAACGCTTAACAATATAAATTGTATACCTAAATATACAACGATATATTAGATACAATTTTCATGCACAAAAGCGCAGAAATAGTTTCGATTTAAGAGAAATGGAAGAAAATGCGGTGTTGCCACATTTTTAAAAATCGTGTCGCCACCCTTTAAAATTTTGAAAAAGATTTTTTTGTTCATCATTTTCCTACAAGTTTTAGTAGCACAAAATCGCCCAACTACATCAAATATATTTTTATACATAATTACCATATCCTTTATCTCAACTATAAAAATATATTGAAAACAAAATAACAATAAATCCTTTAAATTTATATGTTGAAAACTTATATTGTTGCGAATTTGCAGAATTGCCTCGTCCTGACCATCAGGATTTGGCTCGGCTGGCTCGGTAGAGTTAGTTGCATACATTATTTGAGATGTAAACCTATTTAACGTATATTTAGTTGGACTTAAATTTTTACAGCATTTGCTGAATGACATTTGATCCACACAATTGCATTTAACAGTTTAAGAAGGAGTAAGAAGAGGAGTTAGGAACTCTATTCTCGAAGAAGACGATGTGCTTCATTGGTGAAAAAATAAGGAATTAACTAATTGTTAATTTATCCAAGCCTAGCTCGCCTTGCAGAACATACTTCTCTGTTGAGAGGATATTTTCCAAAGCAGAGCTCATAGTCTTAGACCAAATTAAGAGAATTATGTTTTTAAATGGAACTAAATATTTCAAGAAAATAATTAAGCTATTAGGTTAGTTAGGTTTTGATTTCGTTATGCTTCACTTTCCAGTTTTTATATATTTACGTTCCAGATTTTCAATATTTATTTATATTGAATATATCTTTACCAAAGCAAACTTTTACATTAAGCATCTAATGTATGTTAGAGTAAAAATAATATTATTTTTTTAAATATTTTTATTCTATTTGCTTTAGAGCTTGTAGGTCTTCTCGTGTTTTAACATGTTTGTAGTTGTGCTAGTAAGCATCGCTTGTTATTTTTTTCATATTTTTCAAATATTTGATGTTACAATATTAGGGTTTTACTGTAATTCAGTATTCAATGAAACAATAAGCGTATCCAAGTCAATATCCACATAAAAATTATTGGATATATGTGGTTTAATATTCGATACTGTCCGATATTTAAAGGTACAAAGTTACACATTTCAGTACTATTCACTAAATAAAAACAAAATATGACAATTCCTTGTCAACTTAAGATATGCGCCTTTGTGGACCCTATGCTACTGTCCTTATCGGATAACCGGTTTGAAATGGTAAACCAGTAATCCGAGACAAATATTTCCCGGGTTGCAGCAGTATATTTTTTTTAAAACGTAACCGCTTCTTTGAAAATTAATTTGTCGCAAATTAGCCAAAATTGCGATAAAGCGCCCACTCTGGCAACACTGTATACACAATACATCGAAGAGGGCGAGTTGGGGATTGGTATTCCAGTCGTCCAGCGTGACAATCAACGTTATACGCGCCATAAAATAATCAATCAATACATTTACTGGGCTCTTCAATGCTATTCTTATGGCAAAAGCAAATGACTACATTTGATGACGTCACAGCAATTTTAATATTAGTCACTAGGTCTACTTATTGGAGGTAGTAGTGTAGAGCGTAGGATTCTTCGAGTTTTTTTATCGAGTTCTTCGAAATATAGTCGATTATACCAGGTGTGTATCTAGCCACCGGAATATTCTATGTATGTATTGCTTTAAAGGCGCTTCAAATAACGGAAGTAAAAAGTAGTGGTGAGAAAGAGGCGCCCTGGGAAATTCCACGTTCTTGCACATAGCTGTCTTCGCCTCTTGCAGATCCTTAGTACCATCTTGTCAATACGGATTTGCTCGTTTGTTCCCTGTGTCTTTCTGCAGCTCCCCTTTTATTCTTTATATATAAAACCTTGAAAAAAAAAGCAGAATATCAGCCACATGACGTCAAGGTTGTTCGGTTCGAGTGTTTCCTCGCGGTGATATGCTTTTGAAAACATAATAACAATTGTAAACTTAAAATTCATTGCATTTCTGGGAGGAGGTTGCTAGACACATACGGAATTATGGAAATTATTAAATATTAGAAGAGTTTAAATAGAGATAGGGGACTTATCCCGTATAGTCCATCATTGTAATTATTCATTGAGTTTTGGTTTTGCTTGATTAAGCAAATATTTAAAATGATTGTTATAGATAGTTAGCTAGATTATAAGTTTAGCTCTACTCATCTCCTGATAATGGTTAGCGAAATACCCGTCTAGGGCAAGTGGATAAAACTATGATTTATTAATAACTTTTGCATAATACTTACACTTACTATGATAAGTTTTAGGCTCTCAATAAAGATTAAAATTATTATTTAATTTCGCATAAAACTATTTAGATCTTTGGAAGGATCGGATTTCAGTTTCTTCTAAAACTTGTTTAAACGTGCATAAATTCATAAAACTTACTTATTAATAAATTTTGTATTCCTGACTTAGAACTAGAAGTCCTAACTAATAGCAAACCAGTGAGAATTTACGTCGAAATAATTGCGAATATCTAAAAATAACTACGAGTAAAGCAATTCCGATCGTCTTTATACCCTTTTAAACCGTAAAAGACGCGAAGAGCTACTTGTGTGGCCGTCGGATATATGTATTTTCAATTTGCTACATTTATCACAAAGTACAAAGTCTTTGAACTATTATTTGCTTTAACGCGTAACGAAAGCGAAATCACATTATGTGAAATGGAATGAATATCTGAGTCGAGCCGTAAAATAAGAGATCACTGTTTTATTATTATAAATAGGCAATATGGTATCGTTTATATAAATGCTCCATTGTATGTATGTAGCACAAATACTGTTTATCTTACTTTGTAAGGTATCAGTTGAATCCCGTTTATTATTAAAGGCATTTAAAATTATATAAATAAGTAAAATCGCAAAAACCAGAGTCAATATTATTTATTGGCCTCCTGATTATTTATTTCTTGAACTATACCAAACGATAGGCTTTCAACACAGCTTTTATTTTTTGCGTTTGATGGCGCAAAATGCAAAGACTTTTATATAAGTCTTAGTAGAAGATATTTTCGTGTACGTCGACTTTGCCCAAAGCCACAATTTTCCAGGCCCAAAATTAGAAATGTTATATGCGAAGAAATCCCAGAAACATACCCAAGTAAACTGCAAAGAAGGAGACCGATGCTGAAAATTGGGGAAACGACGCTTGTATAAGTGAACAGGAAATACTTAAATCTTGGAAAAACGCTGAAACCACATTCATCTTTAAAAAGAAACAATGAAGCGGTAGTGGAAAATACAGTCTCTAATCATGAGATTGTATTTGTTGATACTATGGTTGATGAAATTATACTTACTGAGACCATCGGAATTAGTAGAAATGTTAGCAACAATACTATTGATAGTTTTAGTTTGGCTCTTGGTCATGAAAACTAGCTTGGGATCTATGCAGAAAATATCTTTTTAGCTCTTTCTTACTTATTACAATCTGATTGTTAGAAAAGCTTAATGGGTAATTTAATTCTAACCTAATTTACTACGGTTGAATATTTTATTACTAAGGTCTCTAAGGGTCCAATAAATTAATTACACATAATAGTTAGCGTGTACTATCTCCGCACTATGCTCAGCTCTTTTACTAGTTTCTTCACTATTAGATTAACTCAAACGGCTTAGTCCTCTTGAGTCTTTTTTACTTGGTCTCTGTCTTGAGGAACTTCTGATCTTAATAGTATCGCAAGGTTAACCTGGATGACCCAGAGTTGACTACAGACCTTGATGGCCTTGAATGTCGAAGAAAAGTGGCGGACCTCTTTACTATCGATACTACTACGGAATGGATCCCTTATGATGCCGGCCAGGGTTGTGCCAAGTAGAAACACCCGTCAGACACAAGCTGCCCGTCAAACACAAGCTGCTCATCAACATACAATTCAATTGCGAACAGCTTGGACGTCCCTGTTGCGGGACTCCTTTGTCTGGAGGGGGTGCGAAGCTAGTTCGCGTCCGTAGTAGAACACTACACGTGCACCCTGGGTAAAGCTAAAGAACTAGCAAAATACTGGCAGCCAGACTTATTCTTGGAATCTCCTAGTTCAAAAACTTGCAAACCAGTATGACCAAGTCTGAATGCCGTAACGAAATTGGTTCTTGTCAGAACCACCTGACCAGAAATCTCGGACCTGTAGTCCGTGTTTGCCAACTAAACATTGAAGGCATCAGCAGAGCTAAGTTCCAATACCTATCAAAACTCTTGACATCGATCTGGTCGCCATTCAGGGAACCCATGCAGCCTATGAGGACCAACTCCACACTAGAGGGAAAATTTCAGGCTACGATATCATTGAAGCAAACTACCACCATGCTTATGGACATGCAACATATGTCCGTAACAGCATAAAAAACGGCCCGCATACTTTCATCAACGAACGATAATAATGCCCACACTATCTCAGTAAAAATAGGAGACATCACTCTTATAAATGTGTATAAGCCACCTGTGGTACCTTGGCCAGCTGAAATCTTGAGGGTTTATCCCCATCCAGCAATATATGTAGGCAATTTCAACAGCCACCATGACCAATGGAAATACCGTCATAATGACACCTGCAGGCTTGACCAAGCAAATTGTGCTGAGTGCCTCCAAATGCACCTTGTCTTTGACGCTAAGGATAAAGGAACTTTCAGATCGGCGGCCTGGAGACGCGAGTCTCTGAAAACGATAGAAAAGGCCCTCTTCCAATTACCAGAATAGTCCTCGATAACTTCCCACATAGCCATCATCGACCAGTGCTCCTCGAGATTGGAATTCAAATACCGCTCATTAAATCGTTTCCACGGCAAAGTTATATGGATACCCCGAAGAGGAAAAACTATCACAGGTTTATCGGCATAGTCATATCTACTGTCAAGAAACGCATTCCCAGAGGTTATCGCAAAGAGTACATTCCATGGTGGTCAAACGAAAGTGAGACTATATGAGGAATTCCTAGAGAACGGTGATATGGAAATAACTGACGAACTTGTTAATTCCCTTGATCTCTAAGGCAGAAATGGATTGAAACTGTCGAAAGTTAAGATTTTAAGCGCTCAAGCAGAGGGGCATGGCGTCTCCTGAGAAATGGTGGTTCAAGCACACCTGCAATCCGCCCAGCGCCTGCAGTAATACCTAACCAGGTCGCTGATCATATTGTCACTACTTCTAGATCCCGACGAAATAAGAGGCATGATATGGAAGTAAGACGGGAGCTTAAACGACAAAAAGCTTTTAGCCCAGCCGAGACCGGTTGTCCACCCCCTTCACGGTAGGCGAAGTAACAATAGCCCTAAAGAACGTCAAGACTGGAAAAGCACCTGAGTTCGACGAAATTCACTCAGAATTCCTATTACACTGTGGTAAAACCACAAAACTCTGGCTATCGCGGTTCTTCTCAGATATTCTAGCTTCGGGGTATGCCCCCCC
>MU182739.1:0-13799 GCA_016904865.1 Pissodes strobi
GGGCCCTCCTCCGGAGAGCTCCCGTCTGGAGCCGCTGACCCCTCCTCAGATCTCGACCCCGGTGCGGCCAAGGTTACCCTATTATAATCCTGATTTGGATTTGATGGATCTTCAGTCTTATGGAAGGGGATCTGCTTATGATGCTGCAAAAGTTAATATAGAAGCTGTTGAAAGCCAGGTGAGTGTGAGTTGAAGGGAAAGTCTAGGATTATTATCCGCATAGAATTCCATGTCTACTTTAAATTACTAATTTTGTTCTGAACCAATGAGCGACATCGCTGATTATGACCCAATGTCTCCTCCATAAATGGACGTGCGTCTAGGGAGACCGGCGAACTTTCCATCATTCGATCATTCCAACCCGATGTTGGGATTCAATATCTTACTGCTGCTCTCCGATTGTATTTAAAATACAAATACGACCTGTAAATAATTGTTTGTGTGGATCGTTGTTGGAAAATATGTAAGATTCGATTCGTACTGCATTTAAATTTTTTTCCTGATTTTGGATATGCCTTTTTGTTAATTTTGGTTAGTTCCTGTTCGTTGAGCCCCTCTAGCGAACGAAGCGAGTGGAGGGCCATGGGTGAAGTGAAACATGAGTTTAATGATAAAAAAAATTAAGAGCCATATTATAGTGGATATACTGAAGCTGGCATGTGTTGCCGTGAATATATGCCATATCTAACCTCAAAATTACAAGACGCGGCAGACGCATGCACCAGCACCTAGTTGGAATGATCGAATGATGGAAACTTGCACGGTCTTCCTAGACGCAAGTCCATAAATGGTACAGTTATCCCTAGCATTATCTTCATAGAGGGAGAAAATACCTTTAACATGCGAAAACAATTTTTTTTATTCGATTTTAATAGCACAGGCCTTTAACAGAGTTACTTCTCTTAACAAAACACCACTTTGTTTAAGAAAAATCTGTATTCACTTATTTAAAGAAACAAAACTAAGAAAAAAACAAACGGATCATTTTACCCGCTTGTTGGGGGTAAAATGATCCCTTTTGCAATGAACAACTATGATACCCTGGCACTATAAAATCAAGATATCAAAAGGGAATGTCATATGTTTTTAGAACCTAATCTTCTTCTCAACTCTGGCTAATGCTATGGGAACACAATTCATGCGCCCATTTAAAACACTTGTTGAATCGAATCCATCCGTCAATTGATGTAACGTATTCCTCACAGCAGTAGAGACAGTTTGTATTTTTTCTCTCTATGCCTTCCGAATCCGAAGTGCTGGAAAGACTTTCTTCTATAATTTTGTTTTTTTTTAATTTTCTTCTGTTTGTTGGTTACCTTCTTACCTTTTACATTTTTCATTTTTATTAACTTCTCTTTTGCTTCGTTTTTGTTGATAGGCCCTTCAAGAGCAGTTTTATATAGTGTGCTGGTTAAAATTGAACTCCCACAAGACTTCCTTTTTGTGGTGTTTCCCCTGCCTTGAATCTTAGGGAATGGTTGATATTCTTGTGGTGTAACGGAAAAGGATGAGTCCATTTGTCCATCTCGTCTTGTGCTTGGCCCAGGCTCAGGATTGTTGTACGGATTGTTTGTTTCGTTAGAATCATTTTCTGTTTTGTCTGTTTTGTTGGTTACGTCTGTCGATAAATCAACTACGTTACATGAACTGGCTCTGGGAACAATATATTCAGCTTGATTAAGGTCACTTGGTGTTTGGTCAGTTACTTCAGCTGCTAAGAAGTCGACATCTGAAAATACTTCTAGGTCGAATGGAAATATTCCAGTTCTGCGAAACCCGTTTATTTAATTTGTTGTTATACAAGCCTTTAAGTAGCTCTCGCAAAATATTTGGCTTATTAGAAACACTGTCACCATTCTGTCAGAATGATGGTTCAACCATTTTTCAAACTTCTGTCCATATCCAACCACTTTCGTTACATGCAAAAATGCTGCCCGGAGGAGCTCCGTCTGTCAGATCAGCCTTTATTCGTTTTCTACTGAAAATGAGCATTGGGGGTACAAAACTTCCTGCAGCTGATAAACAAACTACAGCTGCTGATAAAATTCCACGCTCTGCTGATGTTACCCTTACCACTTGTTTGGAACCTTTTCTTGCCAATATTTTTGAATTTCGCCCAGGAACAGTGGAAATGGAAGTCTCGTCTATATTGAAAATTCAATCAAGAGCATAATTATTTTTTGTGTAAATCTCTCTTAAAATATTGAACAATTTTGTCAAGGCAGGTTCGTTAAAAGCTCGTGCCCTTGCAGCTGAGGTTGCTTCAGGACACCTCAGGGAAATCTCTGGATGTCTTCTTCTAAAACCGTTCAGCCAATCTTTACCAGCAGCCTTTTCGACGTGGGAAAATTTGTGTGGAAGTTTGTTCATCTCACCAATTTGATACGCTAATTGTCGCAAATCACGAGTGGACAACCCATACATTCTACTTTCAAAGTTAAGGATATATCTTATTAGCTTTTCTTCTTGTTCTGGCGAAAACACGGGGTGGCAGCTTCCAAGCGCCTTTTTTCTAGCTTTGTTGCCTTATTTTTATCCAATACACGCCACTTGAGCCACATTCTTGACACCTTTAAAACGCGCGCAGCCGTCTTCGCAGGCATTCTTCGACGAAGTTCTTCTATGGCATTTTTCATATGCTCAGGATCTCAATTTTGTCGGTCGGTTCTTCGCTTATATGTTAGTGGCATTCTGTAAGGAATAAAAACGGTTTTAAAAATCAAAAATAATATGATCTCAAATTATTTAAGTTGGACCATTTTACCCCGCCTCCCGAGGATCGTTTTATCACAAAGAGACATGCACCACATTTAGTTAATTATAAATTTAGCTGCAAATATTAATTAAAAACAAACTCCACAAATGGACTCACTAACACTTCCTCAACAAAACATGCTAAGAAGAAAATCGGTCATTCACGCGTCGTTGTTCGAACCGTTGCCTAACAACAACCGCACCGTCTAGTACACTGTTGCCAATATTACAATTATTTTGCACCAAAGGCGAACTTGCAAATCGGGGCACCATTTCAACCCGAAGAGATCATTTTACCCTTCTCTCTTCTACTCAGTTTATATAACAATTTTTTTAAGAGCATTCGCTTCATTAATTCTCGGATCCCAATTTAACACAGATTAACCCAAACTTCAAATTTTTATAAACTTTTTGTGGTTTTCCAATGGCTTACGAATTTCCCGTAGTTTCCTGGATCTTTTTCTGACCACCAATCCTGACCAGTACAAGGTTACAGTTGGTCCGCCATTAGGTACCTCCGACCACAAACTCATTACAACGGTTTGTGAATTGCCACTCATACAGAAGGATCCACCGTTGCCTCGCAAAATCTGGCATTACAATTCTGCAAACTGGGACGATCTAAGGCAGTTCTACCTAGATTTTCCTTGGCTCGACCTCTGCTTTGCCACTGACGACCCGTCAGACTGCTGCGAAGAGATCATGCAAGTAATCTCCTCAGGAATGGAAGCATACATCCCAAATTCCATCAAGTTACCATCAAAAGGAAAGCCCTGGTTCGACAAAAGATGCGAAAGAGCTGTAGGAAGGAAACAGCAAGCCTATAAGTACTGGCAGCAAAATCAGACCGTTGAAAATCGCAATTATTTTATCGAAGCGAGAAACGAGTGCAAGCGTGTATCGACGAAACTAAGGACAAACACAATCAAAGGATCAGGAATAAACTTTTGCAATGCCCCAGTGGTTCCAGGAATTTCTGGTCGGTAGCAAAGGCAGTAAGTAACAACTTTACAAAAACGTCTCTCCCACCTTTGATGGACGAACGTGACATCACGGCGGCTACAGTCAAGAAAAAAGCAAACATGCTCGCCAAAATGTTTTCATCGCACTCTACCTTAGACGTGCCCCAAGGCAAGACTCTCCCCACTATACCGAACATCAACACCACCATGGCAGAAGTCAAGTTTTCTCATCGTGATATTCGCAAAATCCTTAAAGAACTAGATACGCAAAAGGCATCAGGACCGGACGGAATACCTGCCATCGTGCTAAAGAACTGCGCCAACGAACTAACACCCGTTATTTCCAAGCTTTTTTCTCTTTCTTACAGAAAAGGGATTTACCCATCCTCTTGAAAAGTCGCTCGGGTGCAACCTGTTCCAAAAAAAGGCAAGAAAACCACGCCCTCAAACTATCGCCCAATTGCCTTGCTTCCAATAATCTCCAAAGTCATGGAACGTGTAGTCAACCAGCAACTACTCAAGTACCTCGAGAGCAACAGAATAATCAGTGATAATCAATACGGCTTTCGCAAAGAGAGATCGACAGGAGATATATTGGCCTATGTCACTCATATATGGAGTAGGGCAATTGAAAACTACGGAGAGTCTCGAGCGATTGCGTTGGATATTTCAAAGGCATTCGACAGAGTTTGGCATGACGGACTGCTCAACAAACTGCCGTCCTTGGGACTGCCCGCCTCTCTCTGCAGCTGGCTGGCCAGTTTCCTTAGGAGCCGATCCCTACACGTTGCAGTCGATGGACACATCTCGGACACATTCACCATCAACGCGGGCGTGCCTCAGGGCGCAATACTTTCACCAACTCTGTTCCTCATCTATATTAATGACCTGCTGATCGAAACGAATAATCCTGTTTACAGTTTTGCAGATGACAGTATCCTTCTCTCCCACTTTAGATCAGAAAAACCCTTACCAGCGACTGAAACTCATCACCGCAGACAGGAGCAGATTACAGCAATTAATCAAGACCTGGATAAAGTTTAAACTTGGGGCGACCGAAATTTGGTCCAGTTCAATGCAGCAAAGACCCAAGCAGCAACGTTTACTAAGAGGGCCAATACAGCGGGCCCTGACATCACTATGGCAGGACCGACCATTCCTTCATCCTCGTCAATCGGGCTGCTAGGTGTCTCGGTCAACAGCAATATGTCATGGCAAGACCATGTTGCTAACATCGCAAAATCAGCCTCCCAGAAGCTTGGTGCGCTATTTCGCAACAAAAAACTCTATACACCGCAGCAGTTGCTCTTGCTGTACAAAGCGCAAATAAGACCGTGCTTAGAATATTGCTCACATATCTGGGGTGCCGCACCAAAGCATACCCTAAAGCTGCTGGATTCCATTCAGAAGAGGGCTGTGCGTCTCGTCGGCGATCCGGAGTTGACCCGGAATCTGGATAGTCTGGAACATCGCAGACATGTGGCCGAGATGTCTCTGTTTTACAGATACTTTCAAGGCAGATGTTCCCAGGATTTGGCCCGCATAATCCCGCCCCTGGAAACTCCTGTCAGACAGTCCCGACAGACGGCAGGAGCGCACCAGTTCGTTGTACAACTAGAAACACCTAGAACATCGCTTTACCAGAACTCCTTTGTCTGGCGCACTACATCACTGTGGAACTCACTTCCAGGACATCTGTTTCCCACTAATTACAACCTACAAATATTCAAGAACCGTGTCAATCGACATCTTCGCACACACACCGCTCGTCGAGCGCCATAGGGTCTCCCTTTAGTGTGTGTGCCACTGCCATAAAAAAAAAGCTGACTGTGAAGGTTATCGTTAATTTGAGAAAGTGTTTCTGGTTTTCTATCAGTAGCTGTAGTAGTGCCACTTGCTAAATCCTCCGTATCAATGTCTGCATTTGTCTGAAAAAAACACTAATGTTATTTTTTTCAGATGCCATCCATCTACTGTGGCAGTTGTATAGCAATGTATGAAATTTTTCCAATTGTCTGGGAGCAATAAACGATAAACATAATACAATACAAGCCTTGAAAAGGATAGGTAGTGATTTTTTTAAATATAAATCGACGTTTAGTGTGGTGTTAATTGCAGTTGTTGACGCCTACTATGGTTTTACGTTTGATGATATAGGCTAACATAGAATATCTAATGGTGACCTAATAAGAAACAATATATTCTTTTGGACAAAATGCAAGAAAATTCGCTAAATTCACCTACCCAAAGAAAATTATCTGGAACAAACAGAACAGTTCAATACGTTTTTTATGCAGACGAAGAATTCGCTTTGTAGGAACATATCATTAAACCATATCTAATTGTACATTTATTTAAAGGGCTCTATCGAAAGAATTGTTAACTACATATTATCGAGAACTAGGAGAATTGTAGAAAATGCAAGTCTTTTATGATATCCAAATTACCAGGTACTTATTGATACGTTGGATAAGATCCAGAGAAAATTATTAGGAGTTTTAGCATGTAAACTGGGAATTCCGTTTGAACAGATGAACTAGTCTGACCTTGAAATATTGATTAAATTGGATAAGCTCAGAAGTAAAGATAATATGCGAGATATATATACACTATTTACAATTGTTAATGGCAGAGTACAGTCCCCTGGGCTTCTCTCCCTGGTATCTTTAAATGTTTTTAGAATGTTGCGCCGCCCGATCTTACTAGAACCAGAAAGGGGTATAAATAATTTTTTTTTTAGCATATGCATATATTTGTATAATTTTCTGAGAAAAAGGCAATGATCTGAAGGATCAAGCAAAATAACGACAAAATAAGCAATGAGATATGGCGAAGTGAACTTAGTGCAAGCACTTTCCTTTTGCCAATAAAAAATGCGTGAAAGTCCGTATTTTCAAGATAACGGCAAACAAATTGCAGAGTAATTTAAAAACGAAGGGAAGATTTCATGGCAAGAGTAGTATAGATAAAAATGTTAATACCAAAATCAGTACACGCGAAAAATTAAATAGCATTATTTAATAAACCTATGCCATCTTTCTATTTTACCTATCCATACAGAATAGCAGGTCGCCAAAAATGCTAATTAGGGCTAAGAATATATTTAGTTGCTATTTAACACCATTACTTTTTCCCTCATTTTTTGACACCAAGCATTCAATTTAAATACAATCTAAAAAATAAAACAAGGGTTCCTTACTCTCTAAATAGTTTTATTATTGTCTAATTACCTGTGTATTAGTGTCATCTGTATCTTGTACCATTACTTGCTTGTTTTTGTCCTTGAGAAATAACAAACTTCTAAATGCATTTTGTTCTGTCAATCTCTTTGGTGCCTGCACCCGAAAGTTTTACTATTTTTTGTTTTTCTCTTCTGAAGGAAGTTAAAAATGAATTGATTTTCTTTTTAATTTCTAAAGAAGTTGTATCAAAGACTCTGTCCAATTTTGTTTCATGTGCCTTCTTTTTTCTTTTTATTTTTAAAGTGTATGTCTATCGTATTCCGCAATACAGTCTTTTCTCTAGTTATCGATTAATTTTAAAACTAAATTGTCAATTCTACTCCGTTCTGGATCGCCGCAAATGTTCAACTATTCTCACCTACATGTCACTACTGAACAAGCAAGAGCACGATTTTTTAGGCGCGTATTCACCAAAAAAAGCGACCAAGAGCGAACAAGAGCGAGCGAGCATTCTGCATAAGTAATAATCTAGTGAGTACAAGCTAGCGAGCAAACAGAAGTTTGTTTGTTCACGAAAACAAATATCGAGAGGAAGACGGTACATCAAAGAAAATGCTTGTTCTTGTTTATGCTCGTTCAGTGGGGACGGGATTGCACTCTCCAGAAGTGCGCAGAAGTGCTCGTTCTTCGATCGCTTGTGCTGCATGCTACTTTGTCGGGCTGGGTGCCACTATACATGTGTATGTTTCTGAATATAGTTGCTTATCAAAATCGTTTTTTCCATTTTTTTCATTTTCAGTGAACCAATACAACGGAAGCATCCCTAGCTAACACTAATTTCTCCTAGCCATCCATATACGTATTAATTAATACGATCGTAGAAACTAATGGATCAAGTGCGAACCTGAATATATTCACTTCGGTATGGACGAGATATTAACATGTCGAGCGAACACTAGCAAACATACGCGACCAAGAACAAATGTTCGCTCTTGATCGCTTTAAACTACATTATGACGAGGAGTTATAATCAAAGTTTTATTAACATGTCAATTTTTATATTGTTGGGGATATTGTGGAGCAATTTTTTACTGTACTATGCTGCAATCCAACTCGACCGCTACTCACCTACTGCAAGAGATACAAGATCCAATTTGCCTACAGATATTGGTCGCCCAGCCGTTGTTGACCCTCGAAACGCAAGCAATTGCATACGTTTCGAGGGTCAACAACTGCTGGGCGAACTATGCTACGAATGTTACGATTATCATTAATGGAGTAGCTTTTGATATGGTACAACTATAGTACGATATATTGTGATGTGTGAAAAGCGTTTAAAGTTTATCTATTTTAAGCTTAAAGTCTGCGAATACAGTAAATGTAAAATGTAGTTAAAAAGTTAACACGTAAAATCCTTGTCCCGCGTTGTGTATGTGCAAGTTGTTGAAAGTATTTTACTGCCACTGGAATTACATTTCAGAAAATATTCATTTAGCAGTAACTGGAATATTAGTAAACAAGTTTGCAGAAGCGAATAAGAAAAAGGTTATAGAGTTGTAATTATGTGGATCTATACCTCAAAATTATATGGGCATCAAGGATTTCATTATTTCAAAGTGAGTAAGCGAAATTAAAGTTTAACTCTATTTCATATCCGCTTTTGGGGTGGCAGCAAAAAATAAAATTAGTTGGGTTCATGAAAGAAAATTCGTGTGTTTAACTTTGCCTATAATACCGAAGACGAAAATTAATTTATGAAAATTGTATTCTTATTTGAGTACCTTCTAATATCAACGATCCAGACTTTAACGAGAAGGTTACATGATTTTTTGTTTGTACTATCTTTACAGGCCATCGACGCCACGGCAAAAAGGCAACTGCCAAATAATTGTTCAAGAAAGTCATTTATACGGCTTGGCAAATAGTTGCAACTGACGAACAATTTTCAAGTACACCAGTCGGTCGAGCCTGGCTTTATTAGCTCATATTTTTTTGTATGTGTTAGGGGAGAAACAACCTTTTTAAAGACCGTAACCAAAGTTTACAGAATTAAATTCTGTAAACTTTGCCGTAACTTTAACTCTCTCAAAATAAATTTGTAATGGTCGAATAAATAATTTGGTCAAAACAATAATTTTTGCAAAATCTAGAGCCATCTAAACAGGCAGGTCTCAGTTTTCGTTAAACCATTTTAAAACCATCATATAATGTTTTTGGCCTTACACGAGTCATTAGATAAATATTTTCCAATGTAAGGAAAAAAATCTTAGGCAAGTTTCCGGTTCACCAGGCCTATCATTAATCACTAATAATAAATCAAGCCCTGACATCTATGTAGGTCGTTACAGTTTATTTATTATTCATTTATTGTGAATTGATTAATCGTGTATACACTACGTCGCAATTTTGTTATAGAGTGATGTTTAAATAGCTCGTACATAATACTACTATTTCACCGTTCAACATTAGCTTAACTCTTGTAAAATAACTAATTTCTAAAATTTTAGGTTTTTCATATTTAGGATTTTGAGTTGTGTGTGTTGAAATAAGATAATTTTTTCCTCCACTAGCTTTAATATCATCCATTAACCTACTTTTTTCCTAGAAATGTCGATTTTCTTTACCTCGTGTTAAAATATTTCATTATCTGACATCATTATTGACAAAAGGACCTTGACATGCAAAAATCAACAAAACATGACAGTTACCAAGCCTATGTAATAAGACAAATAGTAATTATTAATCAAGATATAAAAAGACACTATTATCGCTTGAGCGTCGATTTTAGATTAAGATTTGAAGACAATAAGAGATGTCTACACGTCTAATCCATGGTTAATTCTTATACAATTTTCCACTACCAACGTATCTACCATATATTAAAATCATTGATTATATATAATTGTCATAAAATTTCTTGTCTATTAATTATTTCAATTTCCAAGCAAAGTTACCTTTGCTTGTCAGGTAAGCTTGTCATTTTGTGTTGATTTTTACGTATAAAGTCTTCATTATTAATCTAGGTCAATAATGAAGATACATATTGAAACATTTTGACAAGAAGAATAGAAAACAACTTTTCAAGTTAAACATTTTTCAGTAACGACTACGTTGGGGTTTGGAACCTTCGGCAACATGCACTAAAACATAGTTTTATCTACAATACCGAAACAGAATTTTTGCACTCGACGCGCGTTTCGCTAACCATGTTAGCATCATCAGGGGATGATTAAAACTAGTTTTAATCATCTCCTGATATGGTTAGCGAAACGCGCGTCGAGTGCAAAAATTCTGTTTCGGTATTGTGGATAAAACTCTGTTTTAGTTTTCAGTAATGGTTGAGGGTCGACACTCCTTATTATCTCGGTAAGAGTAGGCCTGCTTTAGGAATGCGTCCCTGTCCTCGCGAGCTTAGACTTCTCTCCCTTGCCTCTTCTGGAAATACTCGGATCTTACTTAACCCAAGCTGATAAGATAGGGTAGACATTATCACGTGTGGGAGCTGGTTGAAATATTCCCAACGCATATTCTGCGTGTCGTAAAAGTACCGACTGAAAGACACCGAAATAGTGTAGCTAAAAGCAGTATTCTCTTGTTAGCCAACAGCTTCAGTAGTTGTTTCCGATACCCCGGGCCACAGGTCTTTTGAGATGTGCGCGCATTATATTGTTGACACACCAGCGACTTGCTTTCAAGTGATCTCGTAGCTCAGTGGTTGGATGCTGTGTTTGTGATACGGTGGCCCGGGTTCGATTTCCGTCGATGTGTTATTATTTTTTCAAAGTTAAGTTTGTTTCTCTTCTTAAATTACCTGAATTAGTTTTGTTTGGTTGCACCCCAAGCGGGCGGAGGGCCATGCGTGAGGTGAAAATGAAATGAAAAACATGTCTGAAGCCCTGTGACCCGGTCCGAGCAACGTCTTGTAAGAGTTAGCAAGAGTCGGGACACGCTTTTGTCTTAGGGATGAGAAATCGGCCCTAAATCCGAATCGATATCTGTTCAACAGTATGAGGATGCAGAAAGCGAATGAGATACTATTGCATTAAAGATTCGCTTAGTTATCCCAAAAGAAACACATAGACTGAGTCAAGTCAGCCACAGTGAGGGCTCTCCGACTGGCAATATGCGTTGTTCCTCGTACGGAGAGCCAGCCAACTTTAACCTTGACGTGACGGTTATACGCGGCCTGCACCAAATAATCTGGCTATGATTATAGAAGTGTCCTTCAAAATTAAAATAGTTGGTCTGCACCAATTAAATGAAAATGTGTTTTGTTGGTGGACTGGTTCAGAAAAGATAAAAATGTGCAATAGTCATTCACTTTCTTTTTTCCCAACAGGCGGTCATGGAAATCTTGTATTATTATGGTTGCTCTGACTTTTTTACAGAAATTCCCTTAATACGCGTTAATGTATGCCGATTTAAGGTTATTTTAATATTGAAAATGTTTCTGTTATCCTAATATAGGCCTTCAAATAGTGAAAAAGTACATGCTACAATTGCCGCATGACGTCATACGTGTGAGAGATCGTGTTAGTCTGTTTATTTAAACTTAAATTTGATTATAACGTATCGCAATCGGTTCAAATGACTAAAATAAATTGGACCTAACTGAAACTAACCGAAAGTTGATTGAACGACTAACGAAACTAACCAAAAGCAACAAGACGAGCTAAAATATATCAGTATATGTTACATAAATTGAAGTAAGTAAAAACTAATCGAAACAAACAAAACTTAAGTTTGATCATAAGGTATCGGAATCGGCTCAAATGACTAAAATAAATTGGAACTAACTGAACCTCACCGAAGGTTGATTGAACGACTAACCAAAAGTAACCAAAAGAATTAAAAGAAATAAAGTAAGTTGAATTTAACCGAAGTCTGGCGACTAACTTAAATTGACCAAAAACATATAAACTGGTTATAACGTATACCAACCGGTTCAAATGACGAAAATAAATTTGAACTAAAAGTATCCGAAAGTTGATTGAATGACTAACCAAAGCTATACAAAAAAACTAAAATTGGTAATAACGTATAGGAGCCTCCAAATGACTAAAATAAATTAAAACTAACTTAAAATAACCGAAAATTGGTTAAACGACTAACCAAAACTAATCAAAAGCACCAAAAAGTCTAATTTTCAGTTAGCTTTAATTTATTTTTGTCATTTGAACCAGTTCCTATACGTTATACCCAATTTTAGTGTTTTTGGTTAGTCACCAAAATTCGGTTAAATTGTAATAATTTTAACTTACTTCTATAGTTTTAATCTATTTCGATACGTTTTAGTCTGTTTTTGTGCCTTTAATTACTTTTGGTCAGTCATTCAATCAACATTCGGTTACTTTCAGCCAGTTCCAATTTATTTTAGTCAATTGAACATGTTCCGATAAGTTATAACCAATTTAAACGTTTTTGGTTAATTTTAGTTACTCGCCAAAATTCGGCTAATTTGGGTTAGTTACTTATTTTGATACTTTTAATTAGTTCCGATGGGTTTAGCCTTTTTTGGTGTTTATGGTTACTTTTGATTAGTTTTGGTTAGTCATTCAATCAGCTTTCAGTTAGTTTTAGTTGGTTTTAATTTATTTCCGTCATTTGAACCGGATCCGATACGGTATAACCAATTTTAATGTTTTGGTTAATTTTAGTTAGTCGTCAAAATTCGGTTAATTTGGGTTAGTTACTTCTTTTAATACCTTTAATCAGTTCCGAAACGTTTTAGCGTTTTTTTTGGATAGTATGGTTATTTTTGGTTCGTCGTTCAATCAACTTTAGGTAAAATTCAGTTAGTTCCAATTTATTTTAGTCATTTGAACCGGTACCGAGACGTTATAAGCATTTTTAATGTTTTTGGTGAGTTTTGGTTGGTCACCAAAATTCGGTTAATTTGGGTTAGTTTGAACTTACTTCAATATTTTTAATCTGTCGATGCGTTTTAGCCCGTCTTGGAGCTTTTGGTTACTTTTGGTTAGTTAGTCGTTCAAACAACTTTCGTTAAAATTCAGTTAGTTTTATTATATTTTTAGTCATTTGAAGCGGTTCCGGTACGGTTAATTTCGGTTAGTTTTAACTTAACATTTGTAATCTGTTCTGGTAAGTTTTAGCCCGTTTTGGTGCTTTTAGTTATCATTGGTTAGTTTTGGTTAGTCATTCATCAACTTTCGGTTACTTTCAGTTAGTTCCAAATTATTTTAGCCACTTAAACCGGTTCCGATCATTGATTTGTATAGGAGTGGATAAGCAATAAATAGACCAAACATGGCAAATTTACAACCGCGAAATGTAAACAAAGAAACTTCAATTTGGACTTGCGCATTAGAAAATTAGTAGGAGCTAGCTGTTGCACCGTGAAGGTAAATAGGCAGGCCCGGACTTCGAAAGTGATTATTTCACCAAATATTCGGTAGAGGAGTCTTGCCGATTGGGAAATGGGCCCCAGTTAGCATAGTGAAACAAACAATATGGTATAAATAAGTAATACTTATAATAATTAGACTTACTTGAAATAGGAGATGCCGGGTATTTTGCCTCGAATCGAACTCGAATTATTAACTCAAAACGCCGCGCCGTCAAAACGAAAACACGTCAAAGACAAAAGCCAAGTTCGATCCTGACCGACGCCTGCTGAGACGGCAAGTGTTTTAGTGCGCATGACAAAACGGTATTACCTTTGTTTACGTTTTTCCAATTTGCGTCGATTTTGTCATGCGCAGAAACCTGTTTTTTCGCCCATAGGTTGCCACTTTTGAGTAGTGCGACAGGCGGCTATTGCTTATCCACTCCTATACAAATCAATGGTTCCGATACGTTATAATCAAATTTAATGTTTGTGGTTTGTTCTCGTCAGTCGCGAAAATTCGGTTCGTTTTGGTTAATTTTAACTTACTTTAAT
>MU182739.1:13809-30963 GCA_016904865.1 Pissodes strobi
AGTCGCGAAAATTCGGTTCGTTTTGGTTAATTTTAACTTACTTTAATTTTTGCAACCTGTTCCGATAGGTTTTAACCCGTTTTGGTGCTTTTGGTTAGTTTTGGTTAGTCGTTCAATAAACTTTCGGTTAGTATCAGTTAGTTCCAATTTATTTTAGTCATTTGAACCGATTCCGATAGGTTATAATCAAATTTAGTTTTAATCAAACTAGCACGATCTCTCACGCATATGACGTCATGAATGTGGCAAACGCAGCATGCACTTTTTCACGATTTGACTATACTAGGAAAACAGAAACATTTTCAATGTTAAAATGCATTTTTAGATTGTTAGACATGCTGAATTGATTGGTTAAAACAAAAAGTTCCGATATCATAATAATAAAAAAAATTCCCATATGTGGCCAATATTCTGGCGGACACTGTATAACATTAAAAGATTTAACTATAACATTATATCTGCGAGTTTTCAGATTTAATGGAATTTGGTGCTCATTTGATTTTAGAATATGCAATAATTTTGGAAATAAGTGTGCTGGAATGTGCATTAAACAACATTTATACATATCTTTCAGGATCGCGGGGTAATTTAAATAATTATTTTTCGCCACCGCTTCTAGTAGAACAATTCAAATAAAGGCACTTATAATCAGGCATTTTCAACAAAAATAAAATAAAGATTAATTATTTTTCGTAACCCTCTCTGACTAAACCAAAAGACTCTCGTGGCTCGCATGTAGAATCAATCACACTAGGGCTTGCCCTGACTATTTCTTGGGATGGCTGGCCATCCCAAGGAGGCGAAGCTTTAAACGAGTTCTTGTTTCATGCGTTAGGTGGAAGGTTTCGCATCTGGTGTGGGTTTATCTGGGGAATAGTCTTAACAGTAAACTCAAAAAAATTACTTTTTATGCAACAACTGTTAAGTTATAGCTATCTAAAGTTCATATAAGTTTATAGTTTCATCTGCCTAAAATTTAAACATAATATAAAACACTAACATCCTTTATTTTTATTTGATTTACATCAAATAAATAATATAAGGTACTAGTGTTTTGTCAGCATAACAATTTCCCATCGCAGAGTTCAAATTTTGATACGACTACAATTATTATAAAAATACACTAAATACTTGAATAACCAAGCCGATTTATAATGACCAACCACCAAAAAATTTGTAAGTATTTCAAATTCTTGTAAACATAGTTTCAAATAGTTAATATCCAAACAATTTTGGAAAAGTAATATAAGAGGAAAGAACAAAACAAAATATCTTATTAACATATGTTGGTAAGCTTTGATACTGAGATGAAACCAGGGTTCACCGAAAAAACAAGGTTATGTTAAAGGGCTCGCCACTAAAATTGTTAAGGGACGACATACAGAATGCCATTCCATGTAAATAGTCGACTTCAAGGAGTTCTTGAATGGAATCGTCATCGTCAGTTAGCTAAACCAAAATAGACACATCAGTAATTTCAGGAAATTTACTTAGTTGCGGACTTACACTAAAGAGTAATGTCAGATAAATAATAATATTAAACAATTTCGTCATAGACACTACTTCCAAACAACCTTAAGTGAAACGTTGCCACCGTGCATTTACTACTTGGCGTCCTACTACTACTCGACCCTGAAAAAAAATTGATATTTAGAACTTAGTATGACGGAATTGTAATAGTATATTATGATATAAGTGTATAAGAGGGCCTTTAAAGCACGCGCGACATATTTCAAAACACGACGCGCAGCGGAGTGTTTTGTAAGTCGCAACGGCTTTAAATGCCTCTTATACACGTATATCATACGCTGTTTTTTTATTTATTACGAGTGCATCATAATCTCAAAAATGTTTTAAATATTAAACTTAAGGGATGTATTGACGAATATATTAATCTGTCAGATTTAACGTGATCAAATGTTTCTATAGCAACCTTTAAAAAAGTAGGCGCATCATAAACATCATTTTAAGCACGCTGCAGCGTGCGATAATCGTTGATTATGATTCATGCGTAATAAAAAGTACTCTAAATTTCTTTTAGCATGCAGTATAAGTAATAGTCACAGATTAGAATGCTTGGTGGCAAATTTAACAACAAATCTAACGATTTTGGTTAACATGTGTTGAAAATCATTTTCGAAATTAGATAAGTTTGGCAATTTTTGTCTCAGAAAAAAATTTAAACAGCACAATAGGAGCAAACATTGACTCAATATCATGTTAACGAATAACCAATCATCGTGGCTATCTATCTTTCTAAAGAAAACACTCATAATAAGAGGACGACAACCAGGTACAAGCAAGAATTACTTTTTTAAATGCAATACTAATTTACGAATTTCACATGCTTGTATATATATATATATATATATATATATTTAAATTTATATATATTTTTTTTTTTTTTAAATAACCCACTTGGCAGTAAAATACGTGAGCATAAGTTCTTGAGTATATAACCGCTCGAAATAGTACCATTCACATTTCACCATTTCTGAAGATATCAGCTATCTGTGGGCATTCACCTCTTATTTTATTATTACTCGATTCTTATCTTATGTTATTTGTCTGAATAAACTTTAGTTATGTACATAGAGGTTTGCAAAGGCATATATCTGGAAAGTAATACATATTATCTTATTCAACATACCTAGTCACTCTTCGGCTCGATTTACCTAACACGAAGTCCATAATGTAAAAAAACTATCAAAATAATTATTTTTTAAGGCATTTAGAATTTATTTTAGGTAAAGTTGTTCTATATATTACTAAGCACTATCCCATTTGACGGAACTCTTCGTTATTTTGATATTTTTTTAGCGTTGGGTAGATCTATCTGGCTAAACTGTTGATTACTTGAAAAGTTGATTATTCCAAGTTTAATTTAATTCACGCTGTGCAGAGCAAAAGGTGACTTGTGTGCAAGATTTGTTAGCAAGGAGCAGTAATATTATTCCATAACCGATTTTCCTTGTTCCTATTGATTCATGAAATTGACCTTCCCTGATCAGGAACAAAAATGGGTGCTTTTATAAACATTGGTGGATTTAGAAGATGTGACATGTTTTAAAGCTATGGATATGTCTTTAGTATCTCGTTCTCAATGATCAACTAAAGTTATTATAATTATCATTGATACGGGCAGTTTGAAGTGCAGAGAATGGTCTTGGCAGTATTACCAAATAGTTATTGGTTACATCATTCGCCTATAACTGCTTTTTTACTGCAATATCTGGTACGTGTTTTAATATAATTTACTCTTTCTCAGCATTAATAACTCAGTTTGGGAATAAATGACAGCTTGCAATACTTTTTTAAGTAAGTTTTCACCATCTTCGCATGTATCTATAGCATAATATGCTTTCGAACAAAATCATAAGTACCTATAGTATCTAAATTCTATAAGACCAACATAAAAAAAAAATCTTTAATTTAACAATTTCACCTAGCACCTGGGTACTATAGAATTTGATAATGACGTACAAAAGATAACTTAATGCTTACCTATTATATTTTAACTACCTATTTATGTCTTGTATTTGAGGTTTGTAGATAAAAATCTCCTGGTAGGTTTTATTAAAATAGTCTTGAAAATATTCTATTGAATGTGGTGTGGCCGAATTAAAATTATCAACGGGATCACGTTGTAATCATTAAATGTATATTGTTCAAAACGCCCCCGTAAAGAACAAGGCTTTGAAACAAACCGATCGCGAAGAGCGGTTAAAATATTATTTTTGAAAGTAGAAATATGTGTTTTGTCAACAAATAAACAGTTTTTCTCAATGGAGACGCTTCTTTCTATGTGTTCTACACGGCTTCTTTCAATGTACAAAGGTGTGTACAGAGCTGACGAGACGCGCGCGCGAGACACCCTCGCGAGGCTTTGGCCGCGCGCCTGCTACGCGTACGCGACGAGCGCGGTTTTCTCGCACGCCTACTGTGAGCCATGTAGAAAGACGCGATCGCCGCGCGTTCAGCAAGGTGGATCAGTGTTTTTGTGTGGAAAACATGTCGAACGAGTAGAAAGCTGCAGGATGTTTATTTATTGTTGTGTGATAATTGCATCTCATTTAATATTAAAACAAATAAAGAAAATTCGTAGATGGTGGTGCAGTTAACTGCGAAAAAAGAAGAGCCAGTCAAGAGTTAGAATGATTTGAGTTTCCAGCACATTAGTGGCCTTTACAAAAATTTTACAAGAATGACTCCAACTGACTGAAAATCTATTAGTAAAAATCGGACAAAAATTTTCAAAAAAATATACATATATGAGGCAGCCAATTTCAGCGCGGATAGGCATTTGTTAGCAAACAAATCCAGTATTTTATTAATCTTAGCAACAGACTGTTTTTAGTCGGTAGGACCATCCCTTCTGGGTGGAGGAGTTCCACACTCTCATCTCCATGGCGGAGATGGAGGTTAGTGCGTAAATGCGTTTTCTCCGTCTATAAAATTATATTTTTAGATTAGCTGTATTAAGATTTTTAGCGACGGGGAATACCTATACCGTATAAATCTATAAGTTCTAATTGCACTTCTTCACTTCACGCCTCCATTTTACCAATTTCTCGGGCATTTGTTACGCTCCTACTAGTACCCGTCCGCGAT
The DNA here is from genome assembly GCA_016904865.1 of Pissodes strobi. Lineage (NCBI taxonomy): Eukaryota > Metazoa > Arthropoda > Insecta > Coleoptera > Curculionidae > Pissodes > Pissodes strobi. Next base: position 18,421 of record MU182739.1, read on the forward strand.
ATTTCAGATATGAGTGCACTTGTGAATGCATGCGGTTTAAAGACCTGTAATTGACAACAAACAACTGGTTGCATCACGAAGACATGGCGTCACCTCACAAGCTAGCCATTCACGCGCCTCTCATTCACAAGTGCACTAGTATCTGAAATCGCGCTACCCGCTCGCACTGCGCCACGCTCCTTGTTTGATCTGCCGTTGAGAAACCAACAGTTGACTGGTAGTGACGCGCAGTGGACAGGCGGCGCTAGCGCCCCTCGTGCTTCCTGTCCACACCATTTTGGAGAGTCGCGTGCGTGGTGCCAGCTCGTCGCGTCAGGTCTGTACCCACCTTAAGATGGCTCGTAAAGATGAGACCGAGAACTGACTTTTAAATGCTGTCGCTGCGGGTTATTCTTATCGGCCTCTGTTAAGATGTACCTTGTACAACTCGTACAAGAAAGTACAAGTCAAAAACAGCATTTTATAACTTATACTACTTGAAATTGCCAAATAAGTAAAAAAGTGCAGGGAAAAAAATAAACAAAATAACGCGTAAACCACTTACTTGCATAATAGGAAATGTTACTTTTCTTTATTAATCTCCGATACCAGCCTTTTGATGTACTACTGACCCTATTTTGACCTAAGAATTTATTAGTTAGAGCAGAGCATGAACAAAAATTGAATAAGCGATTTTTGTTTGTTTCAAATTGGTTTTGTATTCGTTAGAGCATTTTACGATTACTTATATAAAAACACCTTGAAAATGAAGAATTTGTAAGCATGACATCTGATAAAATAAATATAATTTTCCTTAAGCTGGTATTAGACAAATTAATTTTTTACTTGTTTTATTTGATACTTAAAAAGAGACATAAAGAACAAAACTTATTGGAAGAAAAGCTCTCCGTAATTACATTTAGCCATACACTCCAGTTGAAATTTTGTAAACTGAAACATTTATTGCGAAATTTTCTTTACAGCATTCGTCCTAAAAGCCTTTTCTGGTTCTTCGCTCTCAATAAAACTAGTGGGCTGCTATTATACAGGATGCTTAGTGCCACATATTTCTGACAAACTTTAAAATATAAGTTTGTATTATACATTATTTCCTCACCTGCAAGTCAGTTACAGCAGAGAATTGAAAAGCATATTATTTTGTTTTAGCCTTTAGTACGTTTATAAAGGAGTGTCCAAGTTTATATTAAAATATTACTCTGTTATTTGTAAGTGACTTTAGAGAACCGTTCATTTATCTGAGAATCGAAATGGTAATTATTCGATTCTTAAAATAGGCTACAATATTTTTTTCAATCCACTTGCAAATTTGTACTTATTTTGATTTGATTCAGGAAAATTACGTAGCTTCTTAAAACTAACTCAAACAAACTAACATTAATCCCACTTTGAGTTCGCTTATTTTAGTAAAGTTGTATTCATGTATCAAACTCAAATAAAATAGAGCTGGATGTCTTTTTGAAGTGAAACTTCTGCGAGGGTAAAGTCAAGAAAAATTCTTATCAAAGTGAAACGCTTTTCAAAGTGAAACACGACCCTTTAATTAAGCATGTTCCACTATAGATAGAGGGTTAATATTTTCAGGACATATAGCCGGAGTAAAAAATGAGGATCCTGGACGAAAACTGCTTGAATGCCACTGACCTATACTTTAAGCATGGTGGTGTCATCTGGAACCTATTTAGGTAGCATCGAATTATGTTTTGCAAAATTATAGATATATGGTATAGCTACATTTTTAATTCAATTATATTTGATGTGACGTTTACCAGATAGGAAACTTGGGTAGGCTTCAAATTATAAGCGGCGCGGCGTTACAAGATGCAAGTCGAGTATAAATAAATACAGTTAAGATGCTAATATATCTTGTTCAATAATTCCGTAAATAAAACATAATATTTCGCTTAGTAGACCCTATTATATCAACCGGAATGCTTTTAAAAATAATGTTTATCCTACCTAAATTAAAATGACAAGACGGACATCGATGCTGTCATTTAAATAGATAGACAAATTATTTTTTTCTTCAAACGTCAGTAAATCCGTCATTACTTGACTGTGTAGGCGGCCGTGAAGTTTCGTTTTTCCTCCCCCGGAGCTTTACTTTTCACTTTTCCGCCGGCGGAGGTAAAAGTGTTGTCATAGCAACATAGATACAATACAAACAGACAACAAAATAAGCGTCAACAACTCAAGATTTATTAAACTACAATTTGTATTTATCACTCAATTTGTGCACTGCATTGCTAAAAATCACTAATTTAGGAATATATTGGTTATTATTTAATCGAACTTACTCAATAACTGCTTATCAATACGGAATTAAAACGCAATCGGAGACGCAATCTTAAAAAAATAATTATTGTTGACAGTGTCCACTGACAGCTTTATGTTACATTACTATAGCAACGACCTGTGCCTATTCACCTACACCGGTTTAAGCCGCCTTGCGAACCCACTTATCTTTAATAATAATTAGATATTATTACTATTAAAAAGAGATGTTTTTGCATTAATTTGTCGACATTTGAAGAAAAAACAGCATATTTTATTTGGAGGAAAAGTTACTTTTCATGGCTTTCATGAAAAGTATCACTCTTCCTCCATATAAAATAATATACTATTTTCTTCAAACGTCAGTAAATCCGTCATTACTCGACTGTGTAGGCGGCCGTGAAGTTTCGTTTTTCCTCCGCCGGAGCTTTACTTTTCGCTTTTCCGCCGGCGGAGGTAAAAGTGTTGTCATAGCAACATAGATACAATACAAACAGACAACAAAATAAGCGTCAACAACTAAAGATTTATTAAACTACAATTTGTATTTATCACTCAATTTGGTACTGCATTTCTAAAAATCACTAATTTAGGAACAAATTGGTTATTATTTAATCGAACTTACTCAATAACTGCTTATCAATACGGAATTACAGTGTGTCCAAAAAAGTATGCAACATATGGGAAACTTTTTTATTATTGGTTTCTCAGAAAATTTTATTCTTGATAAAAGTTGGTGCTTGCCCTAAAACAGTAAATAAGTATTTCAAATTTTCCGTACTGCTTTTAGTGCGGGCGCAAATGTCATTTTTCCGAAATCGCGTCAAGAGTAAAGTACCTTAATTTATAAAGATACAGCAAAATCTTATAAGGAAAAGTTCTTCCAAATTAAAAAAGCAATCTAAGTATGAAATTTGAGTTAAGTACACAACTTTTAATTTTTCTTGTTTTTTTCTCGATTTTTTCTTAAACGGGGCGCCACTGGAGAAGGATTTGTTCTTTTGTTATTAGTATACTTGCCAAGTAACTTCAAAACTTATTTAAGATAGAAATTAGTTACATAGTTGCATAATGTTGCAGTTTTTCCAGAGGTAATAGCCAGTATAGGTATCAGTGTGCTGCAAACACATTTAAACACTTTTGATTCAAATTTTTTTCCACTCAAAATCATGAATAGACCCAACTCTTTTCATTTCATGTAAAACAACTAATAATTTATTTATCTTTTGCACCCGATGAGTAAAATATGCCCAAGTATCCTAAAAAGCCATATAAAATATTTGGTCTTGAAGAGTAGGCCATGCATTTGGAATAAAAACAAATAAATATCAATAATTTTACTTCGCTCTGACATATGAAATTAATTATTATTGAGTCAGTCATTCCAATTGTATTTTGTAATAATTATTGTGGACAATTATTTTGGAACAAAATTGTTTAAAAGTGTTTGCAAGACACTGATACCTAAACTGGCTTTCATCTCTGTAAAAACTGAAAAATTATGCAACTATGTAACTAATGTCTACTTTAAATAAATTTTGAAGTTGCTTGGCAAGTATACTAATAACAAAAGAACAAAGCATTCACCGATGGCGTAACGTTTGAGAAAAAAAAAGAAAAAAAAAAGGGAAATTAAAAATTGAAGTACTTAACTCAAATTTCATATTTAGATTACTTTTTTAATTTGGAAGAACTTTTCCTTATAAGATTTTGCTGTATCTTTATAAATTAAGGTACTTTACTCTTGACGCGATTTCGGAAAAATGACATTTGCGTCCGCACTAAATGCATTACGTAAAATTTGAAATACTCGTTTACTGTTTTAGGGCAAGCATCAACTTTTATGAAGAATAAAATTTTCTGAGAATCGAATAATAAAGAAGTTTCCCATATGTTGCATACTTTTTTGGACACACTGTAAAACGCAATCGGGGACGCAATCTTAAAAAAATAATTATTGTTGACAGTGTCCACTGACAGCTTTATGTTACATTACTATAGCGACAACGTGGGCCTATTCACCGACACCGGTCTAAGCCGCCTTGCGAACCCACTTAGCTTTAATAATAATTAAATATTATTACTATTAAAAAGAGATTTTTTGCATTAATTTGTCGACATTTGAAGAAAAAACAGCATATTTTATTTGGAGGAAAAGTTACTTTTCATGGCTTGCTCTCTATTACCACATTCTATTAAACACGAGCGCGCCATGAAAAGTATCACTTTTCCTCCATATCGAATAATATACTATTGTCTACTCCTTAATTGGCTCATTAGACATTTTTTATCTGTACTTTACTGAAACATGGTATGATACTGACGTTTCGTATAGTGTAGTCAATCAAAATGCAGCATTATAACAATATTCATTCGAAGGCAAAGATTGCCATGATTATGAAAAATTTAGAATTTATGATTCCTTGGTCAGTTCAAGTGGGTTGTAATTTTGATGGAGTCGGTTGTGGTTGTTCCAAAAAACATTTTGACACATTTTTGGACGGATAATCAAATGGTCCAAACAGTTAGGGTAGTAGTTGTATTCATTCCAAAGGAACAGGAACAGCACTGGTGCTTTAAGCTACGGTTTCTTTCATTTTCAGTGAGTTGTACTGGGAAGTACTAAAGATCGATTTTCCCGGTCCCCTGTTTGTCCTAACTTGCACCAACTTTACTGTTGGTGCATGCAGCCTTAGTAGAATTTAGTGAGGTTAATTTCGTAGTTTGATTTTTTTCTATTTAAAAGTTTGTTTATTGTTTTCTGTGTTTCTACCGTTGATAAATAGTGAATTAAATCTAAGGTTTTAAATGACTTCATCTGAGAATAAATATAAATTGACAACATATGAATTATTTTTAAATGAATGGAATTATTATTAAGCAAAAATGGTAGATGTATAATCGCCTTTTAAAAGCTACATAAAGTCACGTTTACCTGTAATATAATATTGCAGTCACAGCTTATCTGCTTCTGAGCCATAATACAAAAAAAAATGATTGCCTACTTGTTATAAAGTATAAAAATTAAAGTTTATTTAGACATATATTGAAACAATATCATGAAAAATTTAAAATCCAAAAGTTGGGTTAGGTATCTTAAAAGAGCTAAGCGGCATCCATCAAGCAAGCTAAGAGAAATTTGTGCTCCTTTCAAAACATAGGCGATTTACTTCGACGTGAGTTGCTCCGATGCGTCAACTACTTAAAAGAAAGATGCCAATTATTTCCACATAAAATTTATAGTACGAGTTAGTGCAAAAGGTCGTGCATCAGCTGATTTAATAATACAACCATGATTTTGCAATTTATTGTGTTCCTTGCATAAAATACTTAAATGAGTGAACATTTACAACAAAATGAATTTTCAGTTTTAATTGGCATTAAGATTAACCCATATTAATATAGAGAAGCCTTCACTAGATCCAGAGTCGTATATAAAGGCAAAGTTTACTAAATAAAGTATAAGTTTCCGCACTCTCAAAGCACGCCAAACCGGTTAGACCCATACCCCCTCGTCCCGCTCGAGGAGCTAGCCTCCGCCGATGCATACACATACACACTTTTTCACGGTATTTGATGGTACAAAGTTTACAGAATATGCAGGTATCTGCGGCAAGCTTGTGATCTCAATGCATCAAAGTCCCGACAGTGAGTGAGGCAACTTATATTTATTCTGCGTAAACTTTGATAAAGAGGACATCTGCTGTTCCCTTCAGGTGAGAAAGACATATCCAGTATTACATTTAGTTTATCTACAACCACTTAATAATAAACGCAAAATATTTATGATAGTAAAACTATTATTCTATGTATAATACAACCAGTGCAATTATAATTCTCATAAAACGACAAGCGTAATAATTATGATTTCGTAATAGGCAATCAGAAAGCCGCAACTATGGAAACGAGAAATGTCAACGTAGATATATGTGTTGACGTCTCTGCTGACGTAAATATTAAAATTTCGTTTTTTAGTTACGTATTTTGTGTGTTTAAGGATGGTTGTAGAAAAAGTATGGTATTTAACTCACGTGTAATAATCCCTAATAAACTCTGATGATTATCAAACTCGACGCAAACGGATCCTGTTATAAGCATCCTAGTTTATTATGACTTACATTATACGCTCGTTATAGTAATTTACGTTATAAGTCCGGTAGGTGACTTATTACAGTCCGAGTTATTTTACGGACGAGGCGACGTAGGAGCCGAGTACGGAATATAAACGAGTACTGTCTAACGGACGTGTATCTTATAATATTTTATTTCATACTGTCTTTACTTTTTAAAATTAATAAAAAATATTAAAATTTAAAAAATATTAGTTGTCAATCTAACAATCGTCCAACTTAACAGTGTTATAGCCATAGTTATTCACTGCCCGCCTCTCTCTGCAGCTGGCTGGCCAGTTTCCTTAAGAACGGATCCCTACACGTTGCAGTCGATGGACACATCTCGGACACATTCACCATCAACGCGGGCGTGCCTCAGGGCGCAATACTTTCACCAACTCTGTTCCTCATCTATATTAATGACCTGCTGATCGAAACGAATATCCTGTTTACAGTTTTGCAGATGACAGTACCCTTGTCTCCCACTTTAGATCAGAAAAACCCTTACCAGCGACTGAGACCCATCACCGCAGACAGGAGCAGATTACAGCAATTAATCAAGACCTGGAGAAAGTTCAAACTTGGGGCGACCGAAATTTGGTCCAGTTCAATGCAGCAAAGACCCAAGCAGCAACTTTTACTAAGAGAGCCAATACAGCGGGCCCTGACATCATTATGGCAGGATCGACCATTCCTTCATCCTCGTCAATCGGGCTGCTGGGTGTCTCAGTCAACAGCAATATGTCATGGCATGACCATGTTGCTAACATCGCAAAATCAGCCTCCCAGAAGCTTGGTGCGCTATTTCGCAACAAAAAACTCTATACACCGCAGCAGTTGCTCTTGCTCTACAAGGCGCAAATAAGACCGTGCTTAGAATATTGCTCACATATCTGGGGTGCCGCACCAAAACATACCCTAAAGCTGTTGGATTCCATTCAGAAGAGGGCTGTGCGTCTCGTCGGGGATCCGGAGTTGACCCGGATTCTGGATAGTCTGGAACATCGCAGACATGTGGCCGAGATGTCTCTGTTTTACAGATACTTTCACGGCAGATGTTCCCAGGATTTGGCCCGCATAATCCCGCCCCTGGCAACTCCTGTCAGACAGTCCCGACAGACGGCCGGAGCGCACCAGTTCGTCGTACAACTAGAAACACCTAGAACATCGCTTTACCACAACTTCTTTATCTGGCGCACTGCATCACTGTGGAACTCACTGCCAGGACATCTGTTTCCCACTAATTACAACCTACAAATATTCAAGAACCGTGTCAATCAACATCTTCGCACACACACCGCTCGTCGAGCGCCATAGGATCTACCTTTAGTGTGTGTGCCACTGCCATAAAAAAAATAGCGAATTATGATTTTCTTTTGCCTGTCACTGTCAAATAAATAAATTACGATATCAGATACTGTAATGTTCGATTTACATGCCTCAAATGAGTCCGGAAAATTGTCATTTAGCGGACAGTATGAAATAAAATAATATACTTATATATAAATACAAAAATAACATCTACTAATATTTTAATAAAATAATTACCGACATGAAATAATATGTACATGAAAGCAACATTATGTTGATTATGTCAAACCCGAGGTCAGACCTATATCTTTCTTATTGGGTTAATTATTTTGCGAAGAAATTATGAGAATGCGAGATGTATTTCTTGGTTTTCCTGGATTTGAACACGGGGGGTGTTGAGGACTTCATTATTAGTTAATAGGTGTAATAAATTGCCAAAAAAGAATTATCTTTTATATCTTTCACCTATAACTTTTTGTCATTGTACATGAATATAATTTTGTTTTGCAGCTATTATTTTAACTGCTTAGATGGATCATTTTATATAATTTTGCGAAAGTGAAAGAAGTGTACGAACTTGTTATCCTGTATCGATCTCAGTAGTTTGCATTTGTTTTTTACTACGACGTATTTAAATTGTAAAATAAAATCTCCTCGCTGTCGGCAGAACGTGTTTGGCATCTTGGCTAATTGGCTGTTATAGAGAAATATCCATATCTTTTCTGGGTTATAATTAAAATTTTAGTTTATATAATCCTTCATAATATTACAGTGGTAAAGAAGCCTGATCAATCGGTAAATCCTCTCTCATATAGGAAACTCGACCTCACTTCTCACTTAAAAGTTATCAGAAATCCTAAGCTGCTTTTCAGATTTAATGGTATTGTTACTTTAATGCGGAAGTTTCAGTGGACAGTTTGGAAAGTATTATGTGATATTTTTTTATTTGATTGAGAAAGTGATTTTATATATAGTATGGCTTTATTGTCATACTAGAATTCCTACCTTCATAATGGTTTTCAGCCCTGAAAACTAGAGCGCCCTAGCACAGTTAACGAACAATAAATACATTTATTTGTTGAATAACATCTTTCCGAGTTCGGGACGCAATTTGTTTCTACTGTTATTATTATATTACATTTTATAAGACTGTGTTCTTTAAATTTTCTCCTCTGAAAAATCATATGATATTATCATCCATACAAACTCAATATTGTAACGGAATTTTAAGTTCGTTTTATTGATTTTTTTTTCACTTACAGCAAAACGATATACCTGTAATGAAAGTGTAATAATATGCAGGGCAAATTTTAGATTTATATGAGTCCATGTATTCTGTTGGGCCAATAAGTACTCTAACATATTTGTTGCTTTAATTTAAAATAGTCCAACAGGCACCTAACTATGATATCTATAGATAGCTGGAACTCTTCTTATATGTCTGTAAAAGCACTAGTTATGTCAGAGTACGAACAATATCGAGTAGAGTCACTCAGCAAAATCGTTTTGATGATTTTAAATCAGTCCCAAAAGCCGCCGCACACCTGCAGCCGCAAGCGGGCCCAACGTTCCGGAGAGATTCAAAAACGATTCCCTGATAGGCTTTCCTCGGTTATATTTGATACCTGATACAATGCGAGTAATGCGACGCAGCAGTACACAATCTCAGGGCGTTTGCACACTAACTGTCTCACGTAGCAGAGCCACCGCAGGTCACGACCAAGACTGATCCGGCGAAATTCGAAATTTGTCCCCAGTGGATAAACTTGCTTTATAATAGGTAAATATACATGGCATCCTCGGAATAAATTAACCTAAATCAATTTTATTGTTCGCAATTTTTCTTTAAAATCATTAATTGCTATACAAAAAGACTTTACAATCATGAGTGAAAGGCATATTTTATTGGGGTAGTTAAATAAAAAATTACTCTCAGTGTTTTCGAATTTGTGTTGCACGTGCAATTTATCTGCCACTCTGGATTGTATTTTATCAATGTGCTATCTAAGTGGAACCATTACGTCGCCTTTTATTTTTTGTTGATTTATCGAAAGAACTGTCATTTATTTAAAAAGTGTTTAAATAGCATTACAGACATACTGGTGTCAAGACTTTCAAAAGATGATGTCATTATGCAACATTTAAGCTGTGTCATGGCTAGATGATATATATGGAACAGATGAAACGGACTTTCAGACTTTAAATAACTCCAACCAAATCATGACCCGTCAGATATTTTAACAAGTGATAATAAAGTCTTCCGCTGAGCGTGTCTCTTATGTAAAATTGGTGGTCTGAGCCTCTGCAAAGGAGAACATAGTTTCGCCTTTTTCATACAAACACATTTATTTCCATGGCTGCTTTATAAATGAATCATTCATAATTCATGCAGAACGTTATACATTAGTCATAAAATCGGCTTTAAATGTAAAATTGTCTCTAGAAAGGTCATTCTTTTTGTCGCTGGAAAAATCAAACGACTTGATTTATAATATTATCACCCCCCTTTTATTGCACTATAGGCTGCAGCCACTTGAGAAGTCTGGGTTTGGTCTATTATAGAAATTGAATTCCCCCTTCAAGCGGTTAGTTACCAAGTCCGATTTTTTCAGTTAAAATGTATAACATACCTAACAGTGTTTCGAAATATCTTCATTGTGACTTATCAAGTATTTACTCTTTAAGCCGCAATATATCTCTACTTATCAGGTGCATCTTTAGAGCCCATGAACTTCTTGACTCCAATGACCAATGACAGACCAAAAACTACAGCAGAGGAAGAAATATAGAAAACTTCTTAAAAGGTAGACAAAATAGTATATTGTATTATTAACTTCTTTAATTACGAACAATGCTTAAAAAAACGCAAAATGTTTATAGGCCTATCCTTTTTTCATTTTAATTTATCAAAATGAGTGACTCAGATGGTGACTTGGATATAGAAAACGCAGCAGAGGCAGCAACGGTTATTTTCATTCCACACAAATCCAGAAAGTTTGATACCTGGTATAACAAAAACAATAAGATGATTTTGTCATATTTTTCCATATTATCGAAAGCCCTTCTAGCCATTGCTGTGGATGATAAAGTAAAACAGAGACGTTGATACATAAATTGATATTTTTTCCAAAACGGAAATCAAGTATAGCTTAGGCCAAACAAGAGGAAGTTAAATGTTTCATAAACGAAGCTAATGACCAAGATATTTAATTATTGGAATTATTTCTGGTGCGTGTCTCAGGGAACAACTGACAAAATTTGGTTTGAAGGAGATTTAGCTACTGACATCAAAAAAAGCGCCTTCAACGCAAAAACTGATGATCCGAAAATATTTACCATAAATGAATATTTACCATAAATGAATATTACTTCGATGGAGTAAATCATCATTAAAAAATATCACACATGTATGCTAAGCTCCATCTCATAGCGATTATCAGAGATTCTTCTTAACATATAATCAATCAAGATGTTGCGCACTCTCTGTGGAAATTAATACAGTTCAGTTGGTTCAATGCTTAAAGGAATTGCAGAGTTCTTGGGCCCCCTTTGGGAAAACGTTCCTAGCGGATTCTGGAGCTGATGTTCCTGTGCTTAAGCGACATGGGGGTTGGCGTTAAAAATCCGTATCGGAAGGATATTTAAAGAGTTCTTTGGAATATAAAAAAAAAACTTGTAAAAACAGCTTTTAAGAAAAGGGAGCAACAAATATTGAGAAAAACAAATCGGATGAATTTTTCTGTACATCAAAACATCTGAAATTGAAGTTACGACAACACATTTTACCTGTATTCAGATAAATAAAGGACACGTCTTGCAATGTCTAATAAGACACAAAATGTACATATACTTAATTTAAATATCTTTACTGTTAACATATATACTTAGTAAATGATTTTGTTAAATTGTATGCATTTCTTTAAATAAAAATCGTAGAAAGTGCTACATAAAATAACGGTCTCCATTTTTCAGGTATTGGGTAATGAATTCTTTATGCGCAGTGCCTTAATATTTTTTTTATGACGCATGTATAATAATCAACGATTATCGCACGCTGCAGCCACGGTATAAATAAGTATATACGGTAGGTTCACTCGAGACAAATTTCCAATTTCGCCGACAGTTTTTACCTTCAAAGCGAAGCCGGATCAATCTCGTTCGCGGCCAGTTGTGGCTACACTACGAGGGAGAATTTACGGTCAGTGTGCAAACGCCTTGATATTCTGTACTGTACTGTTGGGTCGCGTTGATTTAAATAATTATTAAGATCGTTACTATGGCAAGATAATTATTGTATTACAAAAGTGGGTGGCAGATTTAAATTTTTTAGATGACCCCAAAGACCCTATCAGTTAAGATTTATAATAATTTTTTAATAATATGCAGTTTTTCAATTACACGTATCATCGGTTTAACAAATATGCCTTTATTAAAATTTTGTTATTTACCTAAATATGGATAAAGACAATAGTGAGAAAATAAAACAAGTACGGTAAAAATTAAATGCCCGTCACTACTAGCGTGAGCAAAAATCCGTTTATGTTTTAATAATTGCGAATTTTTCACATGACCTTTTGTGTTTTTAAAGCAACTCTTATATTTTAACATTGAAAATGTTCCTATTATCCTAGTAGGTATAGGGCCTCAAATCGTGAAAAAGTGCATGCTACATTTGACACATGACATCATACGCGTGTGAGATCGTGTTAGTTTATTAACTTAAAATTAAATTTGATTTATAAGGTATCGGAATCGATTAAAATGACTAAAATAAATTGGAATTAACTGAAACTCACCGAAAGTTGATTGAATGACTAACCAAAACTCGCCAAAAGTAGCCAATACAGGC